>PVKH010016638.1:0-15671 GCA_004027955.1 Chaetophractus vellerosus
CATTAAAATACTGTGTTGATTATTGTAGCTTTTTTGAATCTTTTAAAATCAAGTTAAACAACTTTTCTTTCTAAAAATTGTTTTGGACTCCTGGCAAATTGTATCTAACTGTGAAGAGAGTAGATGATTCTTCCCTGCCAGCTCCTTTGGATATATATATAGAGAGAACAAGAAGGTGGTCAGAGTCTTCTAGGAGAGAAAGGGAAAGAAGCTGAAGAAAAATCATAAATTCCTTGCCCTTGGAGCTGGAATTGGCACATACACCCCACCCTCAGGACAAAATGCCTAGGTGGAACCACTGGCTACAGAAGAAGAGGGATCTGGGAGGGTGGAGAGTGGTTCCTTTGTGGTGAGTTTAGCCAGCCAAGCCCATCTTGAAATTCAGAAGGGACCCTGAATCAGCAGGGATAGGGGAGGGGGATCTCCTCAGGCAGGATGAAATGCCCAGCTGCTTAGGTAAAGAGAGGAATTACATCAAAAATGATGCAAAGGCATACAGGTGATTGATCAGGAGGATTCCAATGGACAGCAGAGAATCTAACTTGCTCAGGGAAAAGGGATGTATAGCTGACTGAAATGCAAACTAACCTAATGACACAGCTTAGCTCAGTGTAAGAATTCCTGCCCAACATATATGAGGACCCTGGTTTCACTCCTGGCTCTTCTTTGAGAAGTGACCCACTGGGTTATCAGGCATACAGCTGAAACTTTATGATAAGGAACATATAGGCCTTCTCTGTGTATTGGTTTTCCTGGATCTCTTATTTTTTTTAAAGGCTCATTTTAAAATTTTCCATTTTTACTCTCTAAAACCAGGTTCAAAACCTACACAGGGCATGTTACTGGGTGATTGACAGATGAATAACAGCAGCTTTAGAAGATCCTTTGTGGTCTAAGAGAGAAGGCTGTTTTACCATGTTTATTTTCACTTTTTAATCTGTTTTTCTTTCTCTTCTTTAAATGAGTTGCTGCTGTTTTATTTTTGATTGTTGTGTTTCCCCTCCCTTTGTTCTTGTTTGTTTTTTCATTTTGTTTTTTGTTTATTGATTTTTTCTACCCACCCTATGTTTTATCACATCTGCATCTATATATCTTCTGCTTTCAGTTGTTCTTTCATTCCACTGCTTTTTGTGTGGTCTTCAAGTTTTCTTGTTTCTATTTCTCTTTCCTTTTTTCTCTGTTTTCTATCCTTTCTTCTTTTTCTTTTCTCGGTTTTCTTTTTTTATTTCCCCTCTTCTCATCATTCAAGACTTTTAATTCATTATATATATTTTCATTGTTCTATTTCTTGTGTCATTGTGTCTATTCCACTTTTCTAATCTTAATCCTCTGTACTTCTTACACATGATAATTACTCAGTTTCCTAGATTTTGTACAGTTCCTTTCCTACCTTTTAGTATTATTGTTACTATTATTCATTTTCTCTTCATATCTCTTTTCTTTGCTCTGGTCCTAATTTTTTTCAAGAGAACAAAGATAACAGCAAGGAAGTAGAATAATTGGAATGAAGTATCAAAGTGAAGCCATACCACACTCAAAAACAACAAAATAGAACCATAGAATAGAGAGAAAAGCTAATCAACTGAATAAACCCATCAACATAAACAGATTCTACTACACCAACAAAAAGTTGCAAGCCATACTAAGAAACAGGAAGGCATGGCCCAGTTCAATGAACATACTAAAAACCTAGAGGAATGCAGAACATGGAACAACTAATCAGAGTTGTCCAAACACCATGAATCAACTTAATGATGTGAAGGAATTGATTAAGGATATTAAGAAGACACTGGGATAACATAATGAAGAAGTTGTAAACATATATAAAAAGATGATGGATATGATAGTGATGAATGGCACAAACCAAGAAATATAAAAATACACTGGAAGCACATAACAACAGATTTGAACTGGCAGAGGAATGAATCAGTGATGTGGAAGACAGTACATCTGAAATCAACCAGATAGAATAGATGGATAAAAAGAAAGAAAAAATCCTTCAGGGGCTTATGCATTTGAATGACAATGCAAAAGATGCAAACATATGCATTATAGCCATCCCAGAGGGAGAATAGAAGGGAAAAGGGAAAGAAGGAGTGTTGCAGGAAATAATGTCTGAAAATATCCCAACCCTATGGGGGGAGATTGACATACATTTCCAGGAAGCACAGCACACTCCAAACAATATAAATCCCAACAGGCTTCCTCAAAATCATATACTAGTGAAACTGTTAAATGCTCAATACAAAGGGAGAGCATGTAAAGTGGCAAGAGAAAAGAGAACCATCACATAAAAGGGAAGCTTAATAAGATTAAATGCTGATTGCTCATATGAAACCATGGAGGGAAGAAGGTCATGGTATGACATAGGTATAAAATAGCTTCAAGGCAAGAGTTGTCTGTCCAGCAAAGCTGGCATTCAAAAAGAGGGAGAGTTCAAAATATTCTCAGATAAACATAAATTAAGATAGTATATCAATAAAAGTCCTGCACTTCAAGAAATACTGAATGGTGTTCTGCAAGTTGAAAGGAAAGAAGAGAAGAGAGAGAGTTGGAGGAGAGTGTGAGAACAACTACAAATATAAGAAGAGAAAAAAAATATATATGCCATACATAAACCCAAAGAAAATATAGCTGATATAAGTAATCCCTTGAGAGTAATAACATTCAATTTTAATGGATTAAACTCCTCAGTCAAGAGACACAGATTGGCAGAATGGATAAGGAAATATGACTCATCAACATGCTGCCTACAAGAAACCCACCTTAGAATAAGGGATGTAAGGTGGTTGGAAGTAAAGCTGGAAAACAATTTTACAAACAAACAATAAGCACAAAAGGGTGAGATTATCTTCACTAATATCTGGCAAAATAGACTTTAAATGCAAAAGTATTGTAAGAGACAATGACAGACACTGTAGAGTAATAAAAGTGGTAATCTATCAAGAAGAAAGAATAATCATAAACATTTATGCACCTAACTAGGGCACTTCAAAATATTTGAGGGAAATACTGGAAAAAATAAGTGGAAAAATAGAAGCCTCTACAATTATAATGAGATTTTAAGAAACCATTATCAACATTAGACAGAACATTGTGATAGAAAATCAATAAAGAAACAAAAAGAATTTGAATACTACATTAGAATATCTGGACTGAATAGACATATACAGGCCTATACAACAGTGAGAAATGCAAACATGGACATAGGAGGACATATTATAATATGAAGATTTGGAATTCATGGATTACCATGATCTCTGCAATAAGTGCAATTTAATAATATATTATTAAGCAAGAAAGCTCTAGCTATGTTTCTAATTTCCTTTCTTATTGACATCTAGGTCCCTTAGGACTGGGATATTATGTCTTAAAATTTTTCTTAACCCTTATTAATTCTTAGCATTGAATAGTTCCTTAGAAGATGGTCAGTGAAACAAATGATAAACGATGAATTATGAACAACTGAGTTGACCAGAAATGTACCACTCCAGACTTCTGACATTAACATGAACCCATAGACTCTAAACTAAAATAAATGCAAACATCAATTTGGACTCTTTGGACACTAAAAGTGCTTCCAGATTTGTGAGAATTTTAAAAGAATATAATCCATAAACAATCTTTAAAAGTTTAGAAGAAACTGCACTGCTATATGGCCCATGAAATGATTATCTGTGATTCTCAAACTGCAGTCTTAGAAAGCACATGGCCATGGAGCCATGGAAGATGCTGTGGGCCAGGTGAGTTGGTATCCCATAAAATCAGACCCAGGAGCTCTGATTGTGTGACATGCAATGAAAGCTAATAAAAAATAATGTTCACATTCAAACATTCAAACTTAAGAATATAGAAGCAGAAAACACACCAAGCAGGAAATTTTCATTTTCTATAACCTCATCTACCATGTAGCAGGAAAGCTAATATATAAAGTATGCATCCCCTTCTCTCAGTCTCCATGCCATCTACAAAGTGGCTTCTTATATTTTTCTTCTCTTCTCAGGTCCTCCAAACATACTCTCCCAGTTGAGTGACTCCAACTGAATAAATAGAAGGCACAATAACTGAATAACTTTGTGGTTATATTCTAGAAATTTAGTCTCCACCTGGTCAACACAAGGCTTTCTCCTTGAACTGAATTTGCATTTTCTTGGTCTTCAATGGAGAGGCAGAAACACTGGTGACAGAAAAAGCACCAAAATATGCATTTATTATCCTGATTTATTTTAATTTTGGACATTAATTATCTCTGTTATTAATATTGTTATTAATGTTAAAAACACTTTATTGTGTAGCTACAATATAATTAAAGAAGTTAGCAATGAACAAGTGCAGACAATCATCTGGTCCAAGGTCATCATGTTAAAGAAAAAACTGTGTCTAAATGGTGAGGTGATTTTCTCAAGCTTCCATAGCTAACCGGCAGTGGACCTGATATAAGAATTTCAGAAATATTCTTGTGCTTTTTAATATTGTTTCTCTAACATATTTTTTCTCTTTTTCTTTTTGCATTGATAAGTAGAGGAGGAAACAGAAAACCTAAATATAGATCTGCATCTTTGGATGATTTCTGACTTTGTTCCCAGCATACCAATTTCAATCCACTTGGGAAATCTCAATATATATATTTGATTTTACATATATCATTACAAACATATATCCATACAGTCAAAGCAATTACCTCTACATGGACACAGGATGGAGGGAACCTCAGATCATTTCCATTTTCTATTTATACATTTCAGTATGTATGAATTTTCTATGATAAGCTTGCATAAAATTTAGAATTAATAAAATAGAAGAAATCAAATTCCACTGTATCTCAATGTATTTTCTGAATATTTTTGCATTTTGGCCATTAGAAATAAATCACTACATGATGAACTCAAACATTGAACCAAATAAAACATAAGAATAAAATCCAGGCTGAGAAGAGGTAACTAAGATAGAAGGAATTCCACTGGGTGCTCTACTTCTTGAAAAGGTTTTTTAATATAAAAGTGTAATTGAAGGAGCCTGGAAAGATAGAGAAAAAGTCATTCATTTTGGACTCCCAGTGATCACATAGTAATGCAGACAGCACGCATGGTTAGGACCCATGGTGATGGAGAACCCACTACTCCACTGAGATTCAAGGTTAATTTTAAAGTGGAAAGTGGTCCCAATGGCCGCATCAGTTGCAGCAAGATAAGTCTTCATGGAATAGGTAGAAAATGGTTAGGGTACCAGTAAATGTCATCTATTCTCTGTCCTGTTCATCAGGATACAAATTAAACCAATCTCCAATCCATTCCCCTTCAACTGCCATGCTGTTTTAGAGGTGACTCAGTCACTCAGGCTGTAAGTAAACATGGGCTGAAATAAAAGAAAATACATTTTAAGAAACAGGAAACTAAGTTATATCTTTGGAAATATCTAAGATTTAGGAGATTGAGGGGAGAAGTGACATATTCCAAACATAGAGGACAATTTAAGCAAATCCACAGTGGTAAAAATAAAAAGTCAGAAATGATTAAATCAGTTCAAGAAAATTCAATAATTATGTCTAGCATTGTGGAAGGCAGTGTAGTTAGTCAAGGGGAGAAGCAAGATCTATCTAACTGAAAGGCAGATTACATGGATCTGACTGTAAGAAGTTGAATGGAAGCCAGTAAGAATGATGGCCTTTCTTATGTGTTGATTCTGTTATTTAGGTGATATCATAGCCATATCTCTCACAACCAACAACATCTTCTGTGACCTTTTTGGAAATTTATATTACTAATTAGCTGCACATCTTAAAACCAGAATCTTGTCATAATATAGAGAGTTTATCTGTGCAATCACAGCATTTTGATTCCAGAATTACTGATTTATATTGACTTTACATTAAATCATTCTTCACAGTAATTGGTAGAGATGTTAATTCACCAGGAGTGTGGCCAATGCCTCCCAAACCAATGAGTTTTAAGTTCTGCAAAATATTGCAGATGTTTTGTTGTACCATATTCTAACATCCTTCCAATATCTATCACCACCATTGGTCATAAAGAATATCAATCCTAGATAGAGAATTCCTAAAATCTAGAATGGTTTAAGAAGAGTTCTTAGAGAGTATCAGAGACTAGAGAAAGTGGGTTTTCAATGGTTAAGACTGTGGTAGCTGAGAACTAGAAAAGCACTAAAGTCAGGACACCCCCCTCACTCCTTAGGATCTGTAACTGCACTGCTCACCCTCTATCACTTCTGCCCAATCACAGGATAGCTTTTAGCACCAAATCTGTCATTAACAGAAAACACTACTATATAGGGAGCAGATATATATGTGTGCATACCCAGAAGTACTCTGGGCAAAACATTAATTTGGTTAAAACATAAAGGCTGGCAAAAAAGGTTCCTCAAATCCTTGTACCCTCAAGGATTTTTATTAAATAATGGTGAGTAGGTTGATGTGAGTGCCTGGAATTTGGCTTAGAATGTCACAAGAGCTTTGAAAATAATGGTACTTAAGAGGCCTGCTACATAGAAATAAACACAATCTAATTGAAGATGTGCTATTATGGAAAATATATTGCAGCACATACAATAAACATAGTTTCCAGAACATTGTGTGGAATGACCAGTTTATAAAATAATGTAGTTCTTGAGGTGAAAAGGAGCCCATTTGTATAGTAACTTGAAAAATCAGATGATATATGCCCAATGAAAATATATGAAATGAATGAAATGTATTGGACAAAGTAGAGCCTGTACATAAGCCCTTATGATGTATCTGGACATGCGCTTAAAAGCAGTAAAAGGGGAGAGCAGATGTAATTGAGTAATTAAGCACTTGCTTGATGAGGTCCTGGGTTCAATCCCTGGTACCTCCTTAAAAAAAGAAAAGGATAGACAGGACTATATATTAGTGTTCTTTAGAGAAACACTTTTGACAGGAGATATCTGTAAATCTTTTGATATATTTAAGATAATTGTCTTATGTACCTGTGGGAATGGGCAATTACAAATTCCAAAGGGCATTATATAAGCTGGAAATTCAGATGAAGGTTTTTCATATAGTCCCCAGAAGAATCTGGCTGGTTACATAGAGATGGATATTTTCTCTTCTGACTATTGAAAACATGACTTATCATTTTAAAGCCTTCAACTGATTGGATGAGACATATCTCATTGTTGAAGGCAATCTCCTCAGTTGATAGTAGATGCAATAGATGCAATCAAATTACTGATGATCTAAGTCCATGAAGTGTCCTCACAGAAACAATCACACCAGTCCTTCCTTAACCAAACAACTGGACACCATAAGCTGGCCAAGTTGACACATGTATTTTATCATTATAGGCTAGGACTCAAATCTCACAAAACTGTCCATTATTACCTGCTCTTATCAAAAGTAGAGGACATTTATTCATATCATTGCAATCGGAAAACAAAAATATGGAGCAACATGGGAAAATAGAAAATTTGGGTCAAGGAAATTTTTACTAAGTAAACAAGGAATATGGTAAAGGGTGGTAGGTGCTCACCACAATATAAGTTAACCTGCTTTGCTACTTCCCTACTAGGGAATGACCCATAACTACATGTTCCTTACCTGCTTCTACAGGGTGTCCTGAAGTAGTAATGCTTTCAAGATGGTTCTTACATCTTTAAGTATGAAACTTCTACCAAAATTGCTCAGAGACTGGGGGGTGGTGAGAAAATGAACAAAACATGATCTGCTCCTTGATGGATAATATTGTTGCAGAAATGCACCATTATTGACTAAAGTTTTGAGAGAATAACCTGGAATTCAGTTATATCAGCTGAAAAGTCAATAAGTACTCACAAATATTGAGTGGTAATTAACTTTTATGGTGTTATTATTCACTGTTATTACTGACAAGTGCACAGGTATACTACTATCATATTTGCTTTGCAGAAAGGAAATTGATATTCAGAGATAGCAATAACCTGACTAAAGTTGCAAAAATATTTAGAGAGTGCTCTACTTATGCAAGTCACTTTGGGAGATGCTGAAATGAAGAAAGGGATATATAATTTCTCTAAGTAACTGAAACTCACAAATAAATGTATTGTATCCTTTTTATTCAAAGTGATCAAGACCATCATGCTTATTTCCCCTATTCAAAGTAAAGGTTCTCTGTGTTTTCAGAAGCATTAAAAATCTTTATATGTATATAATGATTACAACCATTTTTCTTGTTTGGACAATTCAAAATCAGGATTTGCCATGGTATATCATCATATAGAGTAGCCAATTGTAAGTGAATAACAGATGAGAATAGAAATAGGAGCAAGTAAGTAAGTGAATGAATAAACATCTGAAAAGATAGGGTGTATATATTTTTAAAATTACTTAATATTAATAACTATTATATAACTATAGAAAGCATGCTTGGCTGATATAAACAAATAAAAAGTTTTGGCAATGTAAGCATTTAAATTCTGGGTGGAAAAAGAATACTTAAATATATTAAAGTATTCAGTGACTGCCTAACTGATGTAAAACTAAATTCTGTAAGACTTCAGAAGTTACAGACACCTTGATGACTTAGTGGTCACATGCAGTGTTGATGGAAGTGAAAGGATTGGATTTGATGTGAAGAGCCATCATTTCAGGGGGAGCACTCTCATGTGGACATGTTAGGAATGATATTAGCAGACCATGTGGCTGATTGATGAGTCACAAGTTAGGGCTGAACTGGAGGACATGGATTTCATTTTGAGGAAATTGAGGGTACTCATGATGATTGTTCAACTAATTGTTTTAAATTTGCATCATGAGAAAAGAGCCTATAAAAGAAGGGCCTATAAGAGGTATTGCAAAATGGCTCTCTGTTGGAGTGGATGTATGTGAAGTGCAGCATAATGGAAACTGGGCTGGGATTCAGTGTGAGAAAGTGAGCAGTGGAAAGAAAGAGGACAGGGAGCACATCCAACAGCAGAAAAGAAAGGTTAGGGATGAGCTTAGAGTGCATGTTTAAGAGGGAGTAAGGAGGAGGTTGTTCTCAGCTTCCTTATTTCCCTTATGACATGACCCTGTCCCATAATGTCCATAGTGTCCAACACAGATACAGTTCTTGCCCCACATGAATGCCCAATTCACAGGAAGTCTATGTGAGACTTTTCCTTTACCTTAATTTAGACCCCTTTGCATCAATCTTCTTTTGCTTAAATGTGCCCTAAGTAACCAAGATTGTACCTGGATTCACTATTATTGCCACCACCTGTCACTGCTGCTTTCTGTAGTTGGGGCCTTGACTTGGTTTTCACATGACCTCTCCAAACTGGATTGAGTAAAAAAGATGGGGCATGGAAGATAATTTAGGGATCAACTTCCTGAGAAACCAAAAGGACACTACCTCATGTTCAGGCAGAATAAACATAGGTCAAGAACACACCCCCTCAGGCAGCCCAGTTCTGTTTACAGGGGAAAGATTTCTTTTCTTTCCTTTTTTTTTACATATCCCCTGCTTTCTGCTTGTTGTTTGCTGTGTTCATTTTGTTTTTTTTTTGCATTCTTCTGTGTCTGCATGTCTCCCCCCATTGCGGGGATCCACCAAGTCAGCTCACCATGCAGTGGGCTTGCCTGTGGTGGCTTTTTGCCCCACCCATGGGGACTTGCCTTCGCAAGGCAGTCTGCCTGCTCAAAGAGGTCCCTGGAACCAAACCTGGGGCCTCCCATGTGGTAAACTGGTGTCCTCTCCACTGGGCTACAGCTGGCCCCTACAGGGGAAAGATTTCTAATGCAGTAGTATGTTAGTAGCCTTCCCTAGCCATAATTATGCAAACATGACCATCAGTAAAAATGAGCAATAACAGAATCTTATGCCTGCAGACATTCTCATATGGAGTCAAAGTCCACCAATGGAATAACCAAAGCTAGCATGGCTAAATGTGCAGGTTGATAATATTATTGAGGTAATTTTAATTTTCATCTATATAAAATGTTTGAGATACATAGACATATATTACTAGGAAATCACAGAAAAATCTGTAGACTGAGGGAAAAATGGTAGAATCTTTTTTAGTAAATTAACATTTTCTAGATCAACTAGCCTGAGCTTTTCAGTTGTGGAAAGAGAACAGCTAGATGGCTGTTTCCCACCAATATTACTCACTGACCCAACATTAGATGGACAGTTTTGCTCATTAGGAAAGAATTGAACATGCCACAGGTTGAGTCCAGAATAGGTTCTCTTTGTACTGAGCTACATAATGAAACAGTTAACCTAAAATAACTTAAGCAGAAGGAAACAGCCTTCATTCTAAAGGAAAAGGTGGAAGATGCAAGGAAAGCCTTTGCCAAAAGAAAGGCAAAAGGTAGTTTTGAATAATCATCTGGCAGTTTGCTAAAATAATCTAGCACTCTGGTAGAATAATCTCTATCTAAAGAATTAACAAGTGAAAGTTTTCAAAAGTGTGGTTATGAAAATAATGTTCATAATAAGAGAAAATATGAAGATATCATAGGCAAATTTACTAAAATATAAACTACTCTCTCCTACTTCCTGACTTATTGTTCTTCCTAATTTCAGAGAAGTACTGGATAGACATAGCTAAAGTTACCATCCCTGAAGACTTCATCCCTCTGGGCTTCTCAGAGAACCCCAGCCTGTAAATGACCCTCTTTGTGGCTGTGTCCATCTTTTACACTGTCACCCTCATGGGCAACATCACCATCATACTCCTATCTGCATAGACTCTCATCTACACACCCCCATGTACTTCTTCCTCCACCAACTCTCCCTCCTGAATCTCTGCTTTACCATGAGTGGCAGTCCCCAGATGCTGGTGAACCTTTGGGGACTAGGCAAGACAATCAGCTATCTGAAGTGCACAGCTCAACTACACATCTTTCTGGGACTGGGTGCTGTGGAGTGTGTCCTGCTGCTAGCCATGGCCTTTGACCACTACATGGCAGTGTGTCAACTTCTGCATTATGTGGTCATTATGCACCTGCAGTGCTGGCCATCCAATCCAAGGAGAAGAGAACCAAGTCCTTCCATACCTGCTCTTTCCACCTAGGGGTTGTCTTCCTCTTCTACTGCACTGTCACCACAGCTTACATCTAGCCCCAGAGCCATTTTTCTATGAAGGGAGGGAAATTCCTGACTCTTTTCTATATTGTGGTGACACCCACTCTCAACCCCCTCATCTACATCTTGAGGAACAAGGACATAAAAGGTGCTCTCAAGAAACTACTTGGGAGAAACAGAAAGGCCAACAAGGAATGAAGAACTCAGACTCAAGGGTGAAAACAGATTTTGTTCAGTTATGCACAGCATTAAACTTGTGACAAGGGTATGAGTGACTCCTACAATTGACACTAATACAAAAGTTCAATAGTGCAATTTATCAAAACAGTAAACCAATCAAAGGTAAAATTTGATGAACTGTGAAATGTTATTATTTTGAAAAATAAGCATAGGTAAAACTATTTTCAGTCATGATACAATCAGGAAACCACTCTAATTTTTTAAATGTAGAGAAAATAATTAAAGAATTGCTGACAATATATTTACAGACTCAAAAAACAAGAAGCAGCTACTATCATTCCAGCACTGGGGAAACAGATGTAGAGGACTGCAATTGCTAAAATACAGTTAAAAGGAGTGGCTTACAGAGCAGAAATTTTAAACCTCCTACTTCTGAGGAGGAGATATCTGCTGACTGTTTCCATGTCATTAAAACTGATTTTGCACACCACCCCGGGTTGCAAAATCTTGATTCATTGTGAACAATTACTGTAACAGAATAAACTGCTAATGCTGGGGTAAAGAAGCATTGCTAGGGTCATTTTAACAAGAACAAGGTGAGAGTGGCTATCACAATGAAAGGCAGACTCAGAGTAGCAAACAAGTTTTGAGTTGCATAGACCTAAGGCATTGGCTAATAGAGCATCAGGTACTTAGAAGTAAAATAGATGGGAAGTCTACTTGATTCCACTTGATCTGTATAAGAAAATAGTTCTAGGTTGAGTGAACAAAACCCTAACTTGAATTACAGACAGAGAGAGTCACAGCCTCTTAGTCAATTTCAAGACTTTAGACAGTTTACAGACCAAGAGGCCCTTGAATAAGGGGAAGGCCATGTCTCCATGGGGATGGATCCTGTTGCACTACCAAAATTTTATACTGTTAATCTTCCCCCCAGGATTCCCCTAAAGAGACCTACAGCCTTTTATTAGGTAAGTGTACATTGGGGGAAAGAAAATGATTAGATATTTCTGGGAGTATTAGACACTTTCTCAGAAGTGACAATCATTCCAGGAGACCCAAAATGACACTGTAGTCCACCAGTCAGAGTAGGGCCTTAGTCGTGGCAATCCAGATACTATGAGACCTGAGTATGCTTTCATGAGCTGGGTATTGTCTGACCCACCAAACCATAAAGTTGGTTGTGCACAGCAGCACATCTTCATAAAGTGGAAGTGGTATATATATGATAGGGCTTGAGCAGGTCCTAAAGGTACAAGTAAGTTCCATGAAGAAGTAATCTGAATGCCAATGGTCACCACAATGGCCACATTACCTTATCTTTTCCACACCACAGATATGGCCTCTTGGGGAGTTCTTCACAATCAGTTGACTGTGGAAGAGGAAATGCAGGCCTGTTTTACAGATGGTTCTGCACAATATGCAGCAGCCAACCAAATGTGGAGAGCTGCAGTAGTGCAATCCCTTTCTACAATTTCACTGGAGGACAGTGGTGAGGGTAAATCTTCCCAGTGAGCAGAACTTCAAGCAGTACACTTGCTTGTTCATTTTGCTTGGAAGGCAAAATCATTGGAGATGTGTTTGTACAATGATTCATGGATTGTTGACAATTGTTTGGCTGTATGTTCAGGGACTTGAAAGGAACATGTTTGGAAAGTTGATGACAAAGAGGTTTGGGGAAGAAGTATGTGGATAGAGCTTTGTGAGTGGGCAGAAAACATGAAAATATTTGTATTCCATGTGAATGTTTACAAGAGAGTACTTCAGCAGAGTAAGCTTTAATAATCAAGTGGATAAAATGACCCGTGCTGTGGCTAGCACTCAGCCTCTTTCCAGAGCCACTCTTGTCATTGCCCAATAAGCTCATAAATAAAGTGGCCATGGAGGAAGGGATGGAGGTTATACATGGGCTCAGTGACATGGACTACCCCTCATCAAGTTTGACTTGGCTACAGCCACTGCTGTAGCCCAATCTGCCAGCAGCAGAGACCCACACTCAACCCTCATTATGGCATCGGCAGGTTGTTTACATTGAACCACTTCCATCATGAAAGGGGCAGCTATTTTTTCTAACTAGAATAGACAAATACTCTGTATATGGGCTTGACTTCCCTGCATGCAATGCTTCTCCCAAAAGTACCATCTGTGCACTTTCAGAATGTCTTATCCACTGCCTTGGCATTCCACACAACATGGCTTCTGATCAAGGAACCCATATCACAGCAAATGATGTGTGGCTATGGGCACATTTTCCCATAGTCAGGATACATGGGTCCAGGAATCAAGCTGTGGAAATGGGAGACTCAACACTACCTATTACCCCTATTGATCCACTAGGAAAATGTTTCCATCCTGTGCCTGCAACCTTTAGCTCTGCTTGTCTACAGGTCTTAGTTCCAAAAGAACAAGTGCATCCACCAGGTGTGACAACAATGATTTCACTGAACTGGGATTTAAGACTGACACCTGGTGACTTTACACTCATCATATCTCTGAATCAACAGGCAAAGAAGGGAATTACTGTACTAAATGGGGTGATTGATCCTGACTATCAAAGGAAATAGGACTGTATCTGCAAAATGGAGGTAAAGAAGAGTTTTCCTGGAACACAGGAGATCTCATAGAGCATCTCTTGGTACTACCATGTCCATGATTAAAGTCAATGGAAAATTGCAGTACCTCAATCCAGGCAATCTAACAATGGTCCAGAATATTCAGGAATGAAAGTATCCAGTATCTGTTAACTCAGAAAAATAGCAAGACTCAAAGAGAGACACAAGAAGGGAATGGTTTGATATAGTTAACGAGCATAAGAAAATAATTTACAGTCAAGAATTCAATGATCTTAAAACTGAGAATTTATGAAACGCTTTTATAAGTTCCAGAAGCATTGTTGTAGATTTCTAAGGACTTTCTACATATAGGATCATGTCATCTGCTAATAGTGAAATATTTACTTCTCCTTTTCCTATTTGGATACCATTTATATCTTTTTCTTCTCAAAGTCCTTGTGCAAGCACTTCTAACACAATGTTAAATAGGAGTGGTGAAAGTGGACATCCCTGTTGTGATGGTTAGGAAAATGTGTCAACTAAGCCAGGTAATTATGTCCAGGTATTAGGCCAGCAAGCACTGGGCTAATTGTAATACAAAAGCATTTATGGACTTCGATCACTAGTGAGTTTACTGCATGGATGACTGATTACATCTGCATCAATCAGGGAAATTGGATCAAGAATGGATGAAACATTTATCCATTCAGTTGACTTCCATAAAAGGGAACTGATTTCAACATTCAGAGAGAATTTCCCAGCTCGTTGTTTGGCAGCCAACTTCTCCCAGACACTCTCCAAGGACCCTTCATCGGGCTTTCATCGGAGCCTCTGGCTTGCAGCCTGCCTGAGAACCTGGACTTGTGCATCCCCATGGTCACGTGAGAGACTCTTATAAAATCTTATATTTTTAACAGATATCTCCTGTTGATTCTGTTTCCTGAGAGAACCCTGACTAGAACACCCATCTTCTTCCCAATCTCAGAGGGAAAGCATTTAGGATTTCTCCATTGAATATGATGTTTGCTGTGGGTTTTTCATATATACTCTTTATCATGTTAAGGAAGTTTCCTACATTTTGCAGTGTTTTTATAAGGAAAGCATTTTGTATTTTATCAAATGCTTTCTTTTGCATCTAATGAGATGATCATTGATTCTTTTTTTCCAGTCTCTTAGTGTGTATTACATTGATTATTTTTCTTATGTTGAACCATCCATACATACTAGGGATGAAATCCACTTGGTTATGGTGTGTAATTCCTTTGATGTGTTGTTGAATAAGAATTGCAAGTATTTTTTCAAGATTTCAGCATTTAACTTTATTAGAGAGATAGGTCTATAATTTTCTTTTCTTGTGGAATATTTGTTTGGTTTTAGTATTAGGGTGATGTTTTCATGTTAAAATGAGTTAGGAAATGTTCCCTCCAATTCTATTTTTTTGTAAGAGTTTAAGCAAAATTCATGTTAATACTTTCTGGAATGTTTTAGTAGAATTTACCTGTTAAGCCATCTGTTCCTGCACTCTTCTTGTTTGGGAGGTTTGGATTTTTTTTCTTTGACTGTATTTTTTTTCACTAAAAGATTATATTTATTAAATTTAAAATACCATCCAAAGAACCTCAATTTTACATAAAAATAAATCCAGAACCTAAAGATTATAAGTAACAGTAACAGCAACAAAACCTATTATAAGGTAAATTTTTTCTTTTCTATCTCTTTCCCCATCTTAGCTTTTGGTCTAGAATGACACTAGATTTCCCTATTTTCATTTCAAATTCTTTCCACCATTTCCATAATGTTTCCCTGTTTCCCTAAGTAGAATTATATTTTATTTTTAAAATATATATATATTTTTTATTTTTAAAGATACTTAGATTACATAAAATGTTAAGTAAAAAATATGGGATGCCCATATGCC
>PVKH010016639.1:0-15674 GCA_004027955.1 Chaetophractus vellerosus
TGTCACTTTGCTGTGCCAGCACTCCACGCAGGCCAGCTCTCCTCTCAGGCCAGCCTGCTGGGCAGGCCTACATTCTTTTCACCAGGAGGCCCCAAGAATCGAACCCTGGAACCCCCATATGGTAGACCGGAGCCCAATTGCTTGAGCCATGTCCGCTTCCCTTAATTTGAGTTTGACTGACATTTTCTCAGGATTTAGATTGCAGTCATGCATTTTTGGAAAGAATACCACAGAAGTGATGTTGTGTCCTTCTAAGTACATCATCTCAGGAGACAGATTTAACATTACATTGTTGGTAATGTTAACTTTGGTTACTTGGTTAAGGTGATGTCTACAAGGTTTCTCCACTCAAGAGTTACTATTTTTTTCCTGGTTACTATTTTTTGCATGGTCTTTGAGACCATGCAAATATGCTGTTTCTCATTATAATTTTGCCCACTAATTTTCATATCCATCAAAGGTTCTTGCTTGCAACAACTATTACTGTGGTGTTTGCCAAGTGGTAAATTTCTATTTCTACCATGCTACATGCATCCTATATTTATTGGAATTCTACTGTAAGAAAGAGCTGTCCTATTGCCCTGATTTTTTTGCTTATTCAATTATTTATTTATATCCATATGGACTCATGAATATTTACTTTTTTCTATGGGCTATAGTCTATTAGCATCATTATTTACTTATTTGCTGAAACTATCCCAAATTTGGCCATCGGGAGAGACTTCATGTTGTTTTCTGTGCCTTTTTGACATATCCCCATGATTTTTTGAGTAATTCCTCACTCTCTGGCATTTGTGTTCATTTTGTAATTTCTCTCCCCCAGCCCTGGAATGAGACATTTCTCCAAGGAGACCAGTGTTCAAGGCAATAAAGCTGGCTTCAGGCATGTGTGTGTGTGTGCTTGACCATG
The DNA here is from genome assembly GCA_004027955.1 of Chaetophractus vellerosus. Taxonomy (NCBI): domain Eukaryota; kingdom Metazoa; phylum Chordata; class Mammalia; order Cingulata; family Chlamyphoridae; genus Chaetophractus; species Chaetophractus vellerosus. The sequence continues at coordinate 911 of PVKH010016639.1, forward strand.
TGTAACATTCAGGTCCACAGTTTTCAGAGATGTAGAGGTAGTGAACAGAACAAAAATGATACAGATGCAAGCAGAACTCAGGTCAAGTTCCAACTCTGTCACTTGCTGTGTGATCTTGAGCAAGTTATTTAATCTGCCTGAGTTTGTTTAATTTGTTAAATGGAGTAATACCTCCATCATGTGATGTGAGGATTCAATGACATAATGCATGTAAAGCATCTGGCACAATAGTAAATTCACTAGTTTACTATTGGAATAAAATATACATAACTATACTAGAATGGATTTAGTCTTTCTTCAGCAATCACACAAGCACCTTGCAGTTTCCAAAACATCATTATAAGCATCAGTTATCATTGTATTAAAAATGTGAAATAACCAGTTACCAACATTTGCTGAGTATGTAATTTCCTTTTTCCCTATTCCCGTAAACAAATAGCAACAGCAACAACAAAAACCAGAGTGAGGAAGCCAAAGCCCCAGTTTCAAATTTGAGTAGAGCAGTGAGGCAAAGGTTTCATCTACTCCTTACTGGTGACTGTGATACATGAGGGATGGCAAAGCAGTTCCCCATTTTATTAAAAATCACTGCTACTGTAAGTCCATACTCAGAACAATCATGAACTCCTAGCATTTGTTCATTGTTATTATGACTGTGGTTTAATGAAGCTGCTTTTTTAAAATAAATAAGCTAAAATATAAATCCAAATAAGTGGCATTCCCTTCAAAATAGTCAGAGAAAAGACATAAACTTGTTTCAATGATGTCCCAAACTTCTGTGTAAATGTCACTAAACTTTTCTCCCTTAAGAGCAGATTTTTTTTTCATCAATTAGAAGTCATCTAAATCTAAGACTGGTAATGTGGGTGATCAAGTTCAATGTACTTGTCTGAGGTTAATACAGTACAAAGGGAATAACTGGTATCCATATAATGGACTATTAAGCTATTAAAATAATGAAGCATATACCATATATACAGAACTATGGAATGACCTATAAAACATTGTTCAGTGAAAGGCAAGGAACACAACAGTATAGACTACATGCTCTCAACACTTATTTTTTTAAAAAGGTATACGTATGTAAAGATATGTTTAATTTATGCCAAGATTATCTCTGTAAAGACAACTAAATAACTCGTAGTTTGCAAATAGCTATTTTTCCAAAGATATTAATATGTTTTTTGTAGCATTTTTTACATGTTTGAGTCTTAGCTCTTATTAGATTTCAAGATCCTTATGGACAAGGATCATTATTTATTCTTTTTTGATATTCCCATGCGCACAGGAAGGTAACACAGTAGATACACAAGTAGATACACAAGTAGATAATGCTTGTGGATTAACATGCTCAGACCGACATATGATAAAACCAAGCAAAGAAAGGGGTGTAGAGAGAAATAGATACGTCCAAACTGACAAATGATAAAAACAGTGTTCAGGACTCCTTTGAGAAAGTATGTGAATACAGCAACTTTTCATGCTCACCTTATCGCCTATAAATAAGTGTAACTGAAACTTAGCAGTGGTCTGTGCATTCTAATTGCTATTGTGATAAGTACAATAGAAAAAGATGAGATTTCTCATTTCATCCCCAGGAAGCCAATAACTCATCACATTTATCCCTGCAACCTGATCCTACACATGGCCATCTGCAGTTATATTTGCCATTGTAATATTAATAGTCCATGTGGTTCCCAGAAAGGGTCCAGCTTGGAAAGGGAACTTCCCACCACACGGTGTGCAGTTAGAAACAGCTGGCTCCATGGCCAGGGAGGATTCTGACTGCTGCCAAAGTATTTGCCATGGGTCATTGTCATTTTTAGAGCACCGGCCCAGCCCTCCAGTTCTTCCTAATATGATATGAACCCACAAGCCAGGTGGTTGTGGCTCCACTTCATTTCTTCATTCAAAATACTTCCTGAAGATCATATCAATGAGCACATGTAAAATGAAATATCAAAGTTCCAGATCAAAAGTAAGTACATCCGAGAACATGTGACTTAGTACAAAGACAGAGAAGCTGTAGCCTTTGCCTAGGTAGACTGAAGGGTTGAAAAATCTACCATCTGAAATGTCATGGTGCCTGAAATTACCCCAGAGAGAGGCAACGTATTTAAACACCTTCCCCAACAACACACACCAGTCAACCGACTTCATTTTCAAATTATGTAGTTGAGGAGAGAACTCTGAGGGAGAGAAAGGGGTAGCCCATACTTTAAACTATGTTCAAATACCCACTATGTGCCATGAACTTTTCCAAGGGTTATCTCAGTTTTCTTCACACAAATATCCCTATTTTACTATGGAGGAAGCCAAAGTTCAGAGAAGGTGTTTAACTTGCCCAAGGTCAAGCAGCAAGTGTAAATATCAGTTCTCTCTAACCCCAAAGCTGATGATCTCCCCACTACAAGAGGCAGTGAAAAACAGTGGTAAACAGTATGAGCTCTGGAGCCAGATATGCAGGATATGAGTCCTAAAGGTACCACATGCCAGCCATGGGACTTAAGCAATATATTTATCATCACCACGTTTCAGGTACTCCATCTATAAAATGGGCATAATAATAGTAACTACCTGATAAGGATATTTTGAGTATAAGTAAATTTATACAAGCAAAGCACTTAGAATCATACTTAGTAGGCACTATTATTATTGTGTCAAATGCTGGTTTGGGAGGGAATTAGGACACACATACTTTTGATCAGAAACCAGAAAGGAATATCATAAAGTTATAAATCAAAGGGAGGTAGATCAGGGAAAAGGATATAATGGGAAGGCCTCAGTGTATATACCTATGATGGTATTTGAGAATGGGGTGGGAAAAGCCCACCGAAAGAGATCATAAGAGAGATGAAACCTGGATAGAACATTAATGAAGACAAATTTAGACACCAGAATTGTCCGGTGAATAGAAATACCCTGCATTATGTTTTTCTTTGGCTCTGCTGTTGTTGTTGTTTCCTATTTTTAAACAGAAAAGACATTACTTTGTTGAACCATCCTAAAAGCAGCTGTGTATAAAATAAAATCTTTAAGAGTTTAAACTACTATGAGGGATTCAGTCCACCTTCCTCAGGTCAGGCAAAGGCTTCAGGAAACAATGCACCAACTTTGATTCCTAAATGAGCAAGTCCCCATGATGCAGAGTTACTCAAAGCTTCCAGCCGCACAGGGCCGAATAGTTCATGCTGCACAGCTGGGTTCTGAGCCTGGGGCTCCCAGCGACTTTTTTAGAGATCATGAGATTGGTTTGTGTCCACGGGATTTGGATCAAGATGAAAAATGAGCCCAAGGTTATTTGGCAGACCTTCAAATACTTCACAAATAAAAAGTGGTCTATAAATACTGTAAAACAACCCTGTAAAAACGTCCCACTTGCTAATTTTTATCATGGGGACGGCAGGGATTAGCAATGGGCACACCCATACTTCAAACGTTAGGAAGTTGAGGATAAAATACAAGTACTTTGGAAGTGTTGAAAACATTTTACTTTGAGAGGAATAGCAGTTCAAATTGCATTTGAATTTCTCAGGTTTGTGATAAAAGTACTCTATCCAGACAATGCCTCTTTCTGACTATCCCCAGCCTCCAGTACCCAACCCACCAACCCCTGCCCCCAAAAACTTACGATCTGTGATCCATGGAGCCTGCATTGGTCTGTAGTCATAGGGATGGGGTTATGCAGATTGAAGATCATCTGTCTATCTTTAAGGCATAAAAGAGAAACCAAATCCAACAATCTCACAGACATTTAACAACTAAAATGTCTTTTCAATTTCCATCCATCACCATCCTTTTGTGGCATTTATGTTAACCCTGACCCTTCATTTTGGCACAGAGCTGCCCTTTAGAACCTGTTCTACATTAGTGAGCCAAACTGGCCATTTTTCATTGTAGACCTGCTGGCTGAAAAATCAGCATTTACAAAGCAGCTTGTGATGGATGCAGTGAAGAGCTGAGACAGAAATGTAATAAACAATGTTTTGAATTACATTTTGGACGTTTTAAAATGCTCTGGGCTCAATTTCATAAGGCATTTGCATTTGTAATGGAAAAAAAAAACATCACTGAGCTTCTAGTCTCAGGTTAACAGCCTCTTTTATGTAGTAAAATTTTTTGCAGGAGTAATTACAAATTGTACACAGATTCATTATTTCTCAAGTACTTTATCAGGACATTTCCCCATACATCTAATTTGTCCTGTCTGAAATGTAACTTGACATAAGGGATTTTTTTTTATTGCTTTTGAAGCCCTTCCAAGATAATCAACTGCTTTTTGGAGCATGATAAAAGACAGTACAGTAGACAACACTGCCAGCCTATCTTAGGATCACACATTGGAATTATGGGGTAAGAGATAGCAAAGAGCAGCACATTTGCCCTTTTTTCAGTGTCTTCCTTTTAATTAGGTTTACATTTAAATGATATTGTCAGTGTCTAAGAATAGCAAAAGGAAAAGTGCCTCATTCTTATCTGCCCCATTGCAAGGCTGTCACTTTGGGAATAGATGCAGTCAATATTTGCAGAAGTACAGTCTTTGTTATTCTGAGGAATCTTCGAGACCCAACCAAATTTTGGGAGGAGAGGAAGTACTGTCAAAAGTCTGTGTTTTCCACTATCCCCTCTCCCCTTTAACAAACTTGAGCAAGTGATAGAACACATTCATTTTAGGAGAACATCTTTACTTTGGGTTTTCAAGCTGCCAATTCTAAATAATTTCATTTTTTGTTACAGAACAAACTGTTTTTACTGTATATGACCAGTGGAATAACAGCATCCCCAAAGATGACCATGCTTTAATCCACATAACCTGTGAATATATTCTTTTACATGGTGTGATGGTTAGGCTAACGTGTCAACTCGGCCAGGTAACTGTGCCCAGGTGTTTGGTCAAGCAAGCACTGGGCTAACTGTAATACAAGGACATTTATGGGCTTTAGTCACCAGTGAGTTTACTGCATAGATAGCTGATTACATCTACATCAATCAGGGAGATTGCCGTCAGCAATGAGTGATGCATCCAATCAGTTGAATACCTTAAAAGGAGAAGTGATTTCAACATTCAGAGAGAATTTCCCAGCTCGTCTTTCGACAGCCAATGTCTCCTGGAAATTCATCAAGGACCTTCACTGGATTTTCATTGAAAGCCTGGTTTGCAGCCTGCCTATGGAACCTGGACTTGTGTATCCCCATGGTCACGTGAGAGACTCTTATAAAATCTCATGTTATTGGGCCCAGCTAGATAGCTCAGTGGATAAGAGCATGCTGGGGTACCACATGGGAGGCCCCGGGTTCGGTTCCCGGGGGCCTCTCTGAGCGGGCGGACGGCCTTGAGAAAGGCAAGCCGCCGTGGGCGGGGCAGAGCCGCAGTGGGCAAGGCAAAAAGCCACCACGGGCAGGGCGGAGCCCCCACGGGCATGGCAAAGTCACCCGTGAAAAGTGGAGCTGCCGCCTGTGAACCGTGGAAGCTGGGCAGCCTGCAAAAAACATGGAGGACTGCTGCCTGCAAAACATGGGAGCGGAGCCGCCCATGAAAACAGAATGGAGCCACCCTCAACGGAGCGAGCCGCCGCCCCGGAGGGCTGACTCAGCGCGTCCCCACAAAGATGGGGGGAGACAAGAAGCAGACATAGAAAAACACAGAGGAATGGACACACAGCAAAAGCAAGCAGAAAGTGTGTGTGTGGGGGATATGTAATAAATTAAAAAAAAAAATCTCATGTTATTGACAGATATCTCCTGTTGAGTCTGTTTCCATAGAGAACCCTGACTAATACACATGGCAAAAGGGACTTTGCAGATAAGGTTTCAGACCTGGAGATGGATCGATTATCTTTAGTTATACTGATGGACCCAAAGTAATCACCTGAGTCCTTAAAATCAGAGGACCTTTCTTGGCAGTGGTCAGAGAGAAGAGATAGAAGAGTTAGGCAGAGTGTATGTGAAAATGAAATCAACCCACTGCTTCTGGCTTTGAAGATGGAGGAAGGCAGCCATGAACCAAGTAATGTGGTGGCTTCTAGAGCTGGAAATGGCCCTCACCTTACCATCAGCAAGAAAACGAGAACCTTGTTCCCACAGCTGTAAGAAACTGAATTCTACCAACAACCCAAATAAGCAGGAAAGGGGTTATTCCCTAGAGTCTCCAGAAAAGATTGCACCTTGCAGACATCTTGATTTTAATCCAGTGAGACCAGTGTCAGACTTCTGACCTACAGAACTGTAAGATAATAAGTTTGTGTTTCTGGTAATTGGCTAAAGCAGCACAGAAAACTAATATACTGTACATAGCAAAATATTCCTATTTTGGTACCCAGATCATCTTTAAAGTGCCCAAACACAAGAGATCTAATATTAACTATCATTTAGCATTTAGTCAGCACCACCCGAGCAATGGAAATTCAAATAATGGTTGCTAAAATCAAATTAAATTATATCTCACAAATGGAAAATATAAAGATTCCAGTCTCATTTCAGGAAGCTGTAATTATTAACTTAAGAACACTGATTGGGGCATTGGGTAAAGGATGAAAGTTATTAGCTTTGTTTAAGATCAACAGGGTTAATATGCCATGCTGAACCTTGATCATCACCCAAGAATTATGCTTGGCAGAAATCAATTTTAAAGCTTCACTTTGAAAGTCTAAAATAAGAAGTCCACTGGAGTTCAAGGATTATTTTGATCTTTTCAACTAAAAGATACTCCAGAAATTATAAGAATCCATGACTAATAATGGCATCCAGGTGAATGGAGGCAATATTAAATAGCCAAAAATCAAATGTCTAGTTTAGTGCTTTATTGTATTAAATGATTACCTTAGATGAATTACTCATGTCCCAGTCATAGTTAATTAACTTCCCCAAAGACATAATGGCAAAGGATATAAATTAAAGTGAGCCAGGGGATCCCAAACTACTATATAAGGGATCAAAATAAAGAAAACCTAGAGTGCTCAGCTCATAAAGTGGGTTGAGAGGAGATTCATGATCCAAGTCTATAAAGTCAATAAAGGTATGTTGTTCAAGGTAAAGACAGTGGTTTGAATATACATGTATCAAATTTTCTTTCCTTCCAGAACCCCAGTAAAGAAATATATATATGTATACATATGTATATATGTGTATATACATATATATGTGTGTATATATGTGTATATATATGTATATATGTATTATATACATATTATATATGTATGTATATATGTGTATATATGTATTATTATTATTTTTTAAAGGACAGGGACAACAGGAGAGGAGATGACAGTAACAAAATTTGGGGAGCTGGAAAGCATAGGCCAATGGTAAAGGATTTAGCAGATGCAAGAAACTGAATTTCAGCCAGCAATAGGGAAAGCTGAGAACCAACCTACTTCACTGTAAGAATCCTCAAAAAGATTGGGTTCAGATACCTATGAAATTTGGGTTAGGGGGAAGGACTACAGTAATAAGGAATTAGTGGAATTAGATCCCACTTTCCTTCACCAATACCTTCAGAACACTGGATATCTTTTCTTTGGAGAGACTTCACACAGAGGGTCTCTGGACTGGCTGGGGAGTGGGGGAAAGATAGGCAGATTGAGGATGGATATACTGCACTGAAAACAGAATTAAGTGACCATATGAATAATGAACACTAATTTGAACTATGTAGGAAATCTAACATAATCTATTAAGTAGTCCAAAATTGTTTACCCGTTATCATGGGAGTAGGCCTTTATTAGATAGATTATACACTTGTGAGAAAGCCTATTATTAAAAAAAGGTAAGCTTGGTTCTAACAATAGCCCCAGCGTTACTAATTATGGAATCTCTAAGGTGTACTTGACCTAAGTAAGAAGAAAATGGCATGAAGCCCCAGGTGCCATAGTGCCATCAGCCCCCCAGACTGGTTACCCTGCTAGCCCCATCAACTCCTGCCTCTCCAGGTAGCAAAAGGGCATGATAGTGACGTGTCGATGTGCTTAGCTCTCTCCTCCCTTTAGTGTCACATTCTTGTAATTAAAATTTTCGTGTTGATGCACTTTGACGTAAATAGTTTAACAGTACAGACCTCAGGTCTCTTTTCTCACCCAACCACCAGAACGCTGTCCTTTAGACTTTTGCCTTCCAGGCAGGGGATTTGGAAGACCCTTCTCTGGGAGATTTGACCTACCCAAAAGAAAAAAAAAAGGAAATAATGGCAAAAGGGGTTCCACAACTAAAAAATCACTCCCATTGTCCCAGAGTGGTGATTTTTATCTGGGGGCAATTTTGATCCCAGGAGACATTTTGCAATGTCTAGAGACATATTCAATTGTCACAACTGGAGGGATTTGGCTGTCATCTACTAGGCAGTCCATGGATGCTACTAATCATCCTACTATGCACAGCACAGTGCCCCAGCCCCTCAAATCTCATCTCTTCCAAATGGACGTTTAATGTCTCACTCTAAATCAAAAATCACAGCCAAGGATTACAAGATGGCTGAGGAAAGTCTCTAAGAAAAAGGGATACAGACCAAAAACAAACAAATAAAAGCAATTTTGAGGCGTTATCCCATAAACAAAAGAAAACTAAAACTGTCATTAATATTGCAGAGAGATAAAATAATCCATACAGCCATGAAATAAGATAATGATGCTACTAAACAAATTTTCAGAACAAAGAGAAGCTCTTGGAAATTAAGAAGAGGGTAACTAATAAAAATTTAATGGAAGAATTTGGGGAAAAAAAAAAAAAGATCTGCAGCACTCTTCCAGAATTGTAGAGTAAAAAGACTAAGAGCTAAAAATAGATGAAAATTGAAAATCAGGATCAAAATATTGTGTGACATCCATAATGTAGAACGGAAAATAAAATGCAAAGGAGGAAAATATCAATGAAATAGTGAAGGATTTGGGTTTAAAGATTGAAGGGACCTACCAAATGCTAAGCAAAATGGATAAAAATTGAACCATACCAAAGCACATCACCTTCAGAACTCATAATACCAGAAACAAAAAGATTTGATAAGCTTCCAGAGAGTGAGGAAAAAAAACATACAAAGGACAAGGAATTAGAATGTCTCTGGATTTCCTAATAGCAGCACTGGAAACACAATGACAATAGAACAATGCTTCAAAATTTCAGAGAATTATTTCTCAGCTAGCATTTTATACCTGGACACTCACAATCAAGTCAGCATTTTTATCTCTTATGGTCCCTTTCTCAGGAAGCTACTAGAGAATGTGTGTTTTATTTATTAGAAAATAAAATAGAGTGAAAAAACAAAACAGAGTTAACAGGGGATCCAACACAGGACAAAGGAAATCTCCAGGACAATGAAGGGAGATTAGAAGTATAAAGCAACAAGTCCAGATTAGAGCAATGTGACTAGTGATTAAATTGAGAGCTGTCATCCCCAAGATGGCTTCTGCAACAGTATCAGTTTTTTGTTTTGTTTTGTTTTTGTTTTTAACCTAAGGAGAGAATGCCAAATGAGCTTGGCTCAGATTATCTGTTCCTGCCCTGCCCTCCATGCCCTAATGATAGGTGAGGGTCCTCATTTTACCTCTAAAGAATGCTCTGCTTTTATGTATGCTTGAGAGCCAGAAGTAGGCCAGGATGAGTTTAGAGACAGAAAATACGGAGCAACCCTCTCCTACTCCCCTTACCACATTCTTAATGGCTACTCAGTACCTAGCCCAAAGTATAATCCTGTCTGTTATGGGTTGAATTGTGTCCCCCTAAAAGATATCTTCAAATCCTAACCCCCCTTGGTCCTCTGAATATGCCCCTATTTAGCAACAGGGTATTTGAAGATGTAATTAGTGAAGATGAGGCCAAGCTGGGTTAGGGTGGGCCATAACCCAGCATGAACAGTGTCCTTATAAGAAGAGAAAGGACACAGAGAGGACAAGGCCATATGATGACAGGCAGAAATAAGTGCTGCAGCTGCAAGCCAAGGAAAGTCAAGGACTGCCAGCAAAGACCAGAAGCCTGAAGATATAAAGAAGGATTCTCCCCTACTGATTTCAGACAGAGCATGGCCCTGATGACACCTTGATTTTGAAATTTTCACAATTAACTTTTTTTTTTTTTAAATCTAAGGTCTGGATGAAACCAATCTACTGACCAAAGTACACACCTGGAATTCTTAACAACCCTTTAAGATTTTAAATAAATCACCTTGACCTGGTATCCCTTTTTGTAGTCAGAGATGTTATTAACTTAAATTGGTTTGACAGACTCAAGTGGATCATGAATGATGGGATAGGTAATGAGTCATTAAGAGAAATTAGGAATGTTTGGGGATTGACATTATGAAAGATAACCATTCCTTCTGCTGCTGAGAGACACATTAGCAAACTAAATAGATAATGGTGTCATCTGTGTCACCTCATATAACATCTCTTTTTTCCATCCTTGTCCTCTAGTTTCAGGGTGAATTCTAACTTTACAGAAGAACACTTCTGAAGGCCAGAACCATCATCAATCTTTCAATTCAACTACCCAAGGGCTTAATATGTACTAAGCACATCAAATTTTGGAGTGAAACTGTGTAAGGAAGAATAAAAAATATCCTCAGCCCCGCAACATCCCAAAGTCTTTGACTTATCTTGGGTAAGTTTTAGCATCTCACATTAAAACATTCTGAAACCTCTACAACAAATTTATATTACAAAGGCAACATTTTTGAGTTCTATAACAAGCTGGGGAAAATTTGGAATTGTTCAATAATAAGTAGTATGTATGTTAAAAGTTAGAATCAAGATGGGGACAATGGAAAGCAAAGTAATTGTGAGTATGCTCTAAGCAATTTCATGGCCAGCTCTTTTGCTGTGAATTATTTGCAAGTAAATACAAGAATTCGAATGTATCCAATTCCCAGAGATACAATTATGTGCATATAAACTCAAGTATTTTGCCATCTGTGTGGCAAAGTACAGAAAGGAACTTTCAGAAGTCATTAGAGAAAACAGGATACAAAAATAATTTATCTTGGAAATCTTGCATTTATTTCCAAATATATAAAGTACGCTCACTAAAGAAAACTTCGAAAATTAAAAGCATTTATAATCCTATTTATGGGAGAAAACTCATAACTATATCAGAAAGTGAAGGGATACCGAACATAGGAGATAATATTGATGTACCAAGCACAGACCCCTTCTCTCCAGCCTCCACTCCCAGGCACTTGATAAGTCCACAGCTACATTTGTCAACCAGGCATGGTACTTCCCACATTGACTTGCCATATTTCCACAACAGACCTTTGAAATAGGTAGCATTTCCCCCATTTAATCTTTGAACAATCTGAAACTCAGAAAGGAAAAGTAATTTACTAGTAACAAGTGGTAGAATCATCTTCAAATCCAGATTTGAACTGGGTCATTTTTCATACACATCTCACATATAATTTCACTATATATAATAATCGCCTTCAAGTCAGAAAATTCTCTTGACTAGCCTATACACTAGAATTAAAATCAACTGCCATATTTACTGCTAATAAGATGATTTGACTTTCAGAGAGATACAATTTACTTTAGATTTCAAGAGTAATTTTGTCCAAAGGTTTTGCTACTAGAGAATTGGACGCTACTATTTACTTCTGAAATTGGTGAAATGATTACTGTTCTACATTAACACCATGCAAAACATCTATTCTCCAGTTCATTGGACTCACCTAGGACAACTAACAAGGAGATGACAGACAACAACCATCCCAAGGAACAGAGAGTCTGCAATTGCAAGCAAGAGAGTCCCATCCATCTGCCCCATGGGACCTAAGCCCCATCTCAATTAGAGGTGAAGTGGACATCACCATCCCAGAATCCTCAAGATTGGGGAGTGAATGATGGACTAGAGTAGACTTACTGGTATTCTACTACAAACTAATGTGATTCTAGCAACAGAATAATTTATATCATTGATGTGGAGGCAGTGGCCACTGGAGGTTCTGAGGGAGGGAAGAGGGAAAAATAGGTGTAACATGGGGCTATTTTCAGGACTTGAGAATTGTCCTGAATGACATTGAAATGACAGAGACAGGCCATTATATATCTTGCCATAACTTACAAAATTGTGTGGGAGAGAGTGTAAACTATAATGTAAACTATAATCCATGCTTAGTGGCAATGCTCCAAAATGTGTTCATCAATTGTAACAAATGTAGCACTAATGAAGGATGTTGTTAATGTGGGAAAATGTGGGAGGGGTAGGTAGTGGGGCATAAGGGGATCCCCTATATTTTTTTAAGATTTATTTTTATTTATTTATTCCCCCCACCCCTACCACTTGTGCTAGCTGTCTGCTTTCTGTGTCCATTCACTGCACATTTCCTGTGTCTGCTTGTCTTCCTTTGTTGCATCATCTTGCTGCACCAGCTCTCCACGGGTGCAGGCCGTCAGCTCTCTGTGGGCACGGGCCAGCTTGCCCTCACCAGGAGGCCCCAGCAACCAAACCCAGGGCCTCCCATATGGTAGATGGGAGCCCAGCGACTTGAGCCACATCCACTTCCCAATGCTCTAAATTTTTTATGTAACATTTATGTAACCTAGGTATCTTTAAAAAATAAAAATAGCTGCCACGGACAGGGCAAAGCCGCCACGGGCAGAGCAGGTCGCCCGCGAATGGAGTGCAGCCAGCCACCCACGAACTGAAGCAGAGCCGGCCGTGAATAGAAGCAGAAGCCGCCCACAAGCGGGAAAAGCCGCGCCTGCGCAGTGACCGGCCTCAGCGCGTCCCCACAATGGGGGGGAGGGGAGGTATGTAATAAAATAAAATAAATCTTTAAATAAATAAATAATAAAAATAAAAAATATATTTTAAAAAACAAACAAACCATGCGAAATAAGCAAATATCATTAACTGGGACAGTGTTTTAAGCATATAACAAAATATAATTAGTCTTATCGAGAAATATTTAAGATGTTTTCTATTCCTCACCCATTCAAGAGCATATTGCAAGTTGTTTTCCTATTTTGGCAATGAATTTTTTCTGAATTCATTCTTATTCTGCAGCCTCACACACATTCATGACCTGTTCTCTATACTTGTGAGCTTAAAGGTATAATCTGTGGAAATAAAACAGTAAAAGAAAATCTCACAAACTTGAATGTCTGACACAGTGGGCTTAGTAAGAGAAAGCTCTAATGATTGCACTCAACCTAAAGCTCATCAGTAAGAGAATGAATAAATGAATAGTGTTAATTCACTCACACAATATAGTAAATACAGTGTGATGGTTAGGCTAATGTGTCAACTCAGCCAGGTAATTGTGCCCAGTTGTTTGGTCAAGCAAGCACTGGGCTAAGTGTAATACAAGGACAATTATGGGCTTTAGTCATGAGTGAGTTTACTGCATAGATGGCTGATTACATCTACAGTGACCAGAGAGACTGCCATCAGCAATGAGTGACACTTTATCCAATCAGTTGAATGCCTTAAAAGGGGAAGTGATTTCAGCTTTCATTGAGCATTTCCCAGCTCGTCTTTGAACAGCCAATGTCTCCCAGACACTCATCAAGGACCTTCACTGGACTTTCATCGGAGCCCTTGGTTTGAGCTTCTCTGCAGAATCTGGACTTGTGCATCCCCACGGTCACATGAGATAATCTTATAAATCTCATACTATTGACAGATCACTCCTGTTGATTCTATTTCCCAAAAGAACCCTGACTAATATATACAGCCTTAAAAAAAAGGACACTTAGCTCCTTCTCTTTGGTACTTTGCTGATGTCTGATGTCCTGTGTGGATGTTGGTGTATGGGGGGCCCCGTGGGCTAGGGAGTCCTTGACCAGGTACAGCAGACCACATGGTCATTGACATCAGGGCCAGGATAAGCCCAGGGGATTGAGGGTGCTCAACAAGCTCATGGAGGCCTGTAAGATGAGGGGAGCAAGGGGGATTTGGTTGGAGTGATCAAAATAATGGTTCTTACAAATAGGTTAGATGGGTAGATGGGTTGAGCAAATGAGTAACTCTATAGAGAATAATGGGAGCCAGATGACTTGGTATTAGAGAAAGGAGCTGTATAGAAAGAAGGGAAGATAAAATAAACTCTATGAAGCAAGACTACAATTGGAGGTATCAGTATGAACTTATAGTATCTTACATAGAGAGATGTCAAAAATATAAAGATCATGAAAACAAAAAATTATGGAGGAAATTTTCCAGACTGAAGCTAAAGAGATATAACAAATGTAACAAGTAATCTTGGATTGTGGACATTACTGGGACAAGTGATGAAATCTGTATGAAGTTTGTGCATTAGATGTTAGTATTTTATCAACGTTAATCTCTTGACTTTGATGTTTATATTATAGGGTTATTTGGAAGTTTATCCTTGTTGTTAGAAAATATGCAGTGTATACACCAAATAGGTGATAAGGTACCATGTCTACAACTTACTCTTAAATGGTTCAGGAAAAAGTTAGTGTATGTACGAGTATGTGTGTGTGTGCACGTGTGTGTAGAAAGAGAAAGAGAAAATGATAGGATAAATGGTAAAATTCTGACAATTGGGATTTGCGTGGGAGAATACAGGTATTCTTCATGCTCTTCTGCCACCTTTTCTGTAGGATTTCAAAATGAACAGTGTTTTGGTCAGCCAAAGGTGTGCCTTTTGAAATATACCAAAGATTGGTCGGTCTTTATAAAGGGTATTTATTTGGGGTAGAAGCTTACAGTTACCAGGCCACAAAGCATAAATTCCTTCCCATACCAGAGTCCACGTGTTTGGGGGAAGATGGCTGCCGACGTCTCCAGGGTTCAGGCTTCCAGGTTCCTCTGTTCC
>PVKH010016640.1:0-15672 GCA_004027955.1 Chaetophractus vellerosus
ATATTTGTATCCTAAGCCCAGGGAGAAAATCTGCGCCCCATTAGTGAGTCCCTGGCCCGATTTTGATAACTTAAGCCGGGCAATTTTAAAGACTTAGAATGAGTTGAACCAAATATCAAAGAAGAGCAGTGGAAAAAAATTAGGCAAGAGAGAGAATTGGCTATCAGAGTAAATTCACAAACATATTCATATGCCTAGACATCAGCGAAAAATTAGAAGCCATACTAGGAAACAAGAAGAGATGGCCCAGCAAAAGGATTAAACCAAATATCCTAAAGAGATACAGGATTTAAGACAACTGATCAATGATAATCACACAACTCTGATAAATCAATTCAAAGAATTTAAAGAAAATATAACTAAAGAGATAAAGGATTTTAGGAAGACATTGGGTGAGCATAAAGAAAAATTTGAAAGCCTGCAAAGAAAAGTAAAAGACCTTATAGGAATGAAAAACACAAAGGATGAGATTAAAAATACATTAGAAGCACATAAGAGCAGATTGGAATTGCTCAAAGACAGAATTGGTGATTTAGAAGACAGAACATCTGAACTGGAAAAGACAGAACAAAAAGACAAGAGAATGGAAAAAATGGAACAGGGTTTCCAGGAACGGAATGACAACATGAAATGCAAAAAAAATATGCATTGCTGGTGTCCCAGTAGGGGAAGAAAATGGAAAACAGGCAGAAAGAATATTTGAGGAAACAGACTGAAAACTTCCAAACACTTATGAAAGACCTTAATGTCAATATCCAAGAAGGACAACACACACCAAACAGAATAAATACTAATAGACCTACCCCGGGAGACTTACTATTCAGAATGACAAATATCAGAGAGAAAGAGAGGATACTGAAAGCAGCAAGAGAAAATAAGATTAAGTGCTGACCTCTCATCAGAAACCATGGAGAAGAGAAGAAAGTGGTATGACATATTTAAGGTACTGAAAGAGAAAAACTGCCAGCCAAGAATTCTGTAACTGGCAAAGGTGTCCTTCAAAAATGAGGATGAGCTCAAAGTCTTCACAAACAAAAAAACAACGGATAGACTCCGTTACCAAAAGAAAAGAATTACAAAATATACTAAAGGGAGTGCTGTAGCCTGAAAGGAAAAAACAAGGGTGAGAAATGTGGAGAAGAGCATAGAAATGAAGATTATTAGGAAGGGTAAACTAAAGGGTAAGAAGACAGAAAATAGAACAATATGACAACAGAGAGCCAAAGGACAAAATAGATGAAGTAAGCAATGTCTTTACAATAATAGCATTGAATGTTAATGGCTTAAACTCCCCAATCAAAAGAGACTGATAGAATGGATAAAAAAAAAAATATGAGCCATCTTTATGTTATTTACAAGAGACCTACCTGAGATGTAAGGACACACCAGGTTAAAAGTAAAAGTTTGGGAAAAGATATTGCATGAAACAGAAACCAAAAAAAAAAGAGCTGGAGTAGTGATAGTAATATTGGACAAAATAGACTTCAAATGTTATAAGGGATGAAGGAAGGCATTATATATTACTAAAAGACACAGTTCACCAAGAAGAACTAACTATACACTAAATATTTATGCAACTAACCAGAGTGCCCCAAGATACATGAGGCACACAATGGCAAAACTGAAGGGAGAAATAGATGTCTCAACAATAATAGTTGAGACATCAATACACCACTTTCAGTATTGAATAGAACATCTGGGCAGAGGATAAATAAAGAGAGAACTTGAATAATATGATAAATGAACTAGACCTAACAGATATCTATAGAGCACTGCACCCCAAAACAGCAGGATATACATTCTTTTCAAGTGCTCATGGATCCTTCAAAGATAGACCATATGTTGGGTCACAAGACAGGTCTCAATAAATTTTAAAAAACTGAAATTATACAAAACACTTTCTCTGATCATAATGGAATGAAGCTGGAAATCAATGGATGGAAAATGTCATAAATATATGCAGATTAAACAATACAATCAGTGGGTCAAAGAAGAAAATGCAAGGCAATTCATCAAATATCTTGAGATGAATGAAAATGAGAACACAATATATCAAACCCTATCGGACACTGCAAAGGCAGCGCTAAGAGAGAAATGTATAGCCCCCAATGCTTACATTAAAAAAGAACTAAAATTGAAGATCTAACTGTACACCTAGAAGAACTGGAAAAAGAACAGCGAACTAATCCCAATCCAAGCCAAAGGAAAGAAATAGTAAAGATCAGAGCAGAAATAAATGAAATCAAGAACGAAAAAAACAATAGAGAGAATCAACAAAACCAGTTGGTTCTTTGAGGAGATCAACAAAGTCAACAAATCCTTAGCTAGATTGATAAAGAAAAAAGAGAGAAGACACAAATAAATGAAATCAGAAACGAGAAAGAGGGACATTAACACTGTCCCAGGAGAAAAAAGAGAGAGATAGGAGGATACTATGAACAATTGTATGCCAAAATCTAGAAAATGCAGAGGAGATGGTCAAATTCCTAGAAACACACAAACTGCCTACACTGACCCTAGAAGAAACAGAAGACCTCACCAAACCGATCACAAGTGAAGAGATTGAAACAGTCATCAAAAACCTCCCAAAGATGAAAAGTCTAGGACCAGATGGCTTCAAAGGTGAATTCTACCAATTATTCAAAGACAACCTAATACAAATCTCGCTCAAGCTCTTCCAAAAAATTGAACTGGAAAGAAAACTACCAAATTCATTCTATGAAACAAACATCACCCTAATACCAAAACCAGATAAAGATACTACAAAAAAAGAAAATGACAGAACAATCTCTATAATGAATACAGATGAAAAAATCCTCAACAAAATACTTGCAAACAGAACCCAAAAGCACATTAAGTGACTTATATACCACAATCAAGTTGGTTTTATCCCAGGTATGCAATGGTGGTTCAACACAAGAAAACCAGTTACTGTAATAAACCACATTGATAAATTGAAGAAAAGCAAGCACATAATCCTCTTGCTTGACGGAGAAAAGATGTTTGACAAAATACAGCACCCTTTCTAGATAAAAACACTTCAAAAGATAGGACTAGAAGGAAGCTTTCTCAATATGGCAAATTGCATATATGAAAAACCTACTCAATGGTGAAAGACTGAAAGAGTTCCCACTAGATGCTCACTGTCACCACTGTTATTCAATATTGTGCTAGAGTTTCTAGCTAGAGCAATTAGTCTAGATAAAGAAATAAAAGACACTCAAATGGGAAAGAAAAAAGTAAAACTTTCACTATTCACTGATGATATGATTCTATATTTAGAATCTCCGAAAAAATCCACAACAAAGCTACTAGAATGAATAGGCAAGTTCAGCAAAGTGGAGGGATACAAGGTTAATACACAAAAATCAATAGTGTTTCTATACACTACTGATGTGCAGTCTGAGGAGGAAATCAGAAAAAAAAATTCCATTTATAATAGTAAATAAAACAATCAAATATTTAGGAATCAACTTATCCAAGGACATAAAGGACCTATATTCAGAAAACTACAAAACATTGCTAAAAGAAACCAAAGAAGACTTAAACAAATGGAAGGTAATTCTGTGTTCATGGATTGGAAGACTAAATATTGTTACGATGTCAATTCTACCCAAACTGATTTACAGATTCAATGTAATACCAACAGCCTTTTTTGTAAAAGTTGAAAAACCAATTTTCAAGTTTATTTAGAAGGGTAAGGAACCCCGAATAGCCAAAAAGATTGTAAAAAAGAAGAACGTAATTGGAGGACTCTCACTTCTGGACTTTAAAGCGTATTACTCATCTACAGTGGTAAAAGCAGCATGGTACTGGCATAAAGACAGATACATTGAGCAATGGAACCAAACTGAGAACTCAGAAACAGATCCTCAAATCTACAGTCATGTGATTTTTTACAAGGCGGTCAAGCTCTCCCAGCTGGGCCAGAATAAACTATTCAACAAAAGGTGCTTGGAGAACTGGATATCCAAATCCAAAAGAAAGAAAGGGGATCCCTATCTCACACCTTATACAAAAATTAACTCAAAATGGTTCAAGGACCTAAATATAAAACAACCACCACATAATTTCTAGAAAAAAATGTAGGAAAACATCTTCAAAATCTTGTTTAGGGGGTAGTTTCTTAAACCTTACACCCAAAACCATGAGCAACAAAAGAAAAATCAATAAATGGGACCTCTTCAAAATTAAACACCTTGCACCCCAAATGACTTTGTCAAAAGGGTGAAAAGGCAGCCAACTCAATGGGAGAAAATATTTGGCAACCACATATCTGAAAAGGAGATCATAAAACTCAACAATAAAAAGACAAACTATCCGATTTAAAAATGGGCAAAAGACTTGAAAAGACAATCGCCCAAAGAAGAAATACAAATGGCAAAGAAACACATGAAAAAATGTTCAACATCACTAGCAATTAGGGAAATGGAAATCAAAACTACAATGAGATCATTTCACATCAGACTGACCACTATTAAAAAGCTAGAGAAGTATAAATGTTGGAGAGGATGTGGAAAGACAGGAACGCTATTCACTGTTGGTGGAAATGTAGAATGATACAGCCACTGTGGAGGACTGTTTGGCAGTTCATAAGGAATTTGAATATAGTCTTGCCATGGGACCCAGCAATACCATTACTAGGTATATACCCAGAAGAACTGAGAGCAGAGACACAAACAGACATCTGCACACCGATGTTCATAGCAGCATTATTCACAATTGCCAAAAGTTGGAAACAACCCAGGTTTCCATCAACTGATGAATGGATAAACAAATTGTGATGTATACACACAATGGAATATTATGCAGCAATAAGAAGAAATGAAGCTGTGAAGCATATGACAACATGGATGAACCTGGGGGACATTATGTTGCTTTAAGCAAGCCAGACACAAAAGTATAAATACTGTATGACTACTTATTATGAACTAAATATAGTGTGTAAACTCATAGAGTTAATTAGAATATATAGATCACCAGAAAATAGGAGGATGGCGAATGGAAAGCTGAGGGTTAATCTGTGCAGAAGTGGTAAAAAGTTTGTAAATCTTTGGAAATGAATAGAAATTGGGAAAGCACATCATGGTGTTTGTGACTAGCAGAGCTATTAAATGGGTATGACAGTAGTTGAAAGAGTTAATTCTAAGGTCATGTATATAACCATAAGGAAAATTAAAAACTGTAATATGGGACTGTATAAGAATAGTAAAACCTCATGCAAAGCAAGAATATGGGTGATATTGTAAATATAAGACTGTTTTTAACAAAATATAAATGCAAATATACTAGAGAGAAGGAAAAAGAATAGCAGCTATGTATGGCAGGGCAAGCATAGAAAGATTGAGAGGTGATGAGTTCTGTTTATCTGTTTTTTGTTTATTCTTATTACTGGAATAATGAAAGTGTATTTAAGAATGATTATGAATACACAAATATGTGATTACACCAAATACCACTGATTGTACACTTTGGATGGTTTTATGCTTTATTAATATGTATCAATAAAATTGATTTGTTAAAAAAATTCACTTTATAAAAATACTTATAGACAAGGAATAACCAAAAATTGCTATGGAATCAACTGTACTAAAACACAGTGACTGCTATTTCTCTTAGATAAGCTTCACAGCAGTCAATCTTAACATTATTTTAAATTATCAGTCATTAGAAGAAGAACACTGATTAACATTGGTAATGTATGTGAGGTAAATTAGCTAACTTTTCTCTAGTTATAAGACAGATTTCACAAAACAGTTTCAGAATTTATTGGCCCATTTAAAATAGTATTCTGAAAAATAAACTATATAAGGAAATGTTGAAAGTAAATCTTTGTAACTTCCAGTAAAAGCTTCCATATACTGTTTTCCGAGGAAAAAAAAGTAAATCCTAATAAAAATAAAACCTTGAACATCTCTCAAATCATAATAAATATACTTAAAAGCTTAAGAAATTGATATAAATTGCATTTTACTGGATTGGATTAAAGCTCAAACATACCTATGCATATATGCAATTTATCTGTACTTTTATAAACATATAATTTCTTCCATCACATTCAATTAAATGAAATCCTAGTACTTTATAATCAGCAGGGTTAATCTTAGGCTGCCCCTGCAATTGATATTTCAGATTAGTATTGCCTAGACCCAGTTTAGAAGAGTCAAAAGTAACAACCAGATGGACTATTTCCTTAATATAATTAGTAAACAAGAGATAAGAATAACTATTTATGGCATATAAATGCATTTAAATCATAGTTTCAAAAAAAGATTCCTTTTAAAGCTAAACAAATATTTAGCAATATTTATTTAAGGTAAACACTGCAGCCTAGTGGTCTGAGACTATGAAAAAATGCCTAAAATTTCACATTCCAATTCTAATTATTTGCTGAGGGAACTGGTAAGGGTCATAATGTTTTTTATTACAAAATAAAACTGTGCTCTAATCATGTGTGGGTAATAAATACATTATTTCAATCATTAGTAATGATAAATAATAAAAATAGCTAACATTTACTCAGTCTTAACGTATGCCAGGCATTATTCACTTACTCTTTACCACCACCCCATGAGGTAAGTACAATTTTATACATCTAATTTTATAGATGAGAAACTCAAGGCACAGAAATAGAAAAGTCAGGGAATTTGAACAAAATTAAGTGTAAGTCCCCAATAAATTTCAATTTCACAGAAATTTAAGTCTTCAGCAGAAGCAGACACCCGTGGCACCATGTTACATATTTAGGCTATTCTAAGAGAGTTGCTGCCACACTCCCATCTCAGAGCACCCCTGCCGGTTAAGCTCTGTCCACCACAGAGTGGGGAGAGCAGGTCTTACCAGTACAGAAGGCAGAACACAACGCACAGAGAAGTGTGGTTTGGTTTTCTTATCTGCTGGAGGGGCTACAGGAATAACTTAAGAATTAGAGCAGCAATAAAGGAAAATGACGGCAACCCCTCAAAGAATGTGTTGGCAAAGAAAGGCATTAACAAAACTGCAGCTGAAGATTACCAGTCTCTCAGGAAACAGAAAAATAATTCTGATTCTTTCCTCTTGGTAGGAAACCTTGGTAGGGTTTGAGGTGATGGATCAAAGCCTCCAGGGATGCTCCTTTTGGGAAATGATCTTTACATGGGTAATGACAATACTTTACATTCACAAAAAAGTGAACAAATACTATCTGAATAGTTCAAGAGCTACAAGTAAAAGGATTCCTACACCATATGGTTATAAATGAAGTCAAAGATGAGTGATAATCGCAAGAAGGCCTCTTTCCAGGTTATGACTTACACAAAATAGTCACCTTAATTTTGTCCTGTTTTCTAGACAAATATAAAAACCAGTAAATAATCTTATAAAATTAAGACTTAAAATACCTTCTGAATACCCTTGTAAAAGGAAAATAAAATTGTAGGGCCCACACTTCCCAATTTCAAAACCTACTACAAACAGTAACAAAGACAGTGAGATACTGGCATAAGGACAGACATACATATTAAGAGAATAGAAATGAGAGTCCAGAAATAAACCCACACATCTATGACCAACTGATTGTCGACATGAGTGCCATGACCATTCAATGGGGAAAGAATAGTCTCGTCAACAAATAGTGCTGGGACAACTGAATACACTAAAAGAATGAATCTGGAACTTCCACCCCACACTATACAAAAAAATTAACTCAAAATGGATCAAAGACCTAAGTGTAAGAGCTAAAACTATAAAACTCTTAGAAGAAAACATATGTGTAAATGTTCATAACCTTGGATTATTAGGCAATGCCTTCTTAGAAATAACACCAAAAGCACAAGCAAAATTAAATATTCTTGTCTAAATGACACCATCAAGAAAGTAGAGAGATACCCACAGAATGAAATATATATGCAATAGTGAAGAAAATATTTGCAAATCCTACCTGATAAATGTCTAGTATCCAGAATATATAAAGAACTTTTACAATACAATGATAAAAAGAAATAACCCAATTAAAAATGAGTAAAGGATTTGAATAGATATTTCTCCAAAGAAGATACACAAATGGCCAATGCATGCATGGAACATCATTAGGGAAATGCAAAACAAAACCACAATAAGATACCATTTCACATCCACTAGAATGGCTTTAAAAAAAAAAGTGTTGACATAGGAGGTTGAATGATGACCCACTCCTCCCCCAAAAAAGATGACCATGTCCTAATACGTGGACCATGTGAATGTTACATTATGTGAAACATACAGTCTTTGCAGATATAATTAATGGAGATGAGGCCATCCTGGATTACCCAGGTGGGCCCAAAATCCAATAACAAGGTCATTTTAAGAGACAGAAGAGAAGACAATATGAAGATGGAGGTAGATATTGAAGGGATATGGCCACAAGCCAAGGAATACTGACAGTCACCAGAAGCTGGAAGAGACAAGGAAGGATTCTCCCCTAGAGCCTCCAGAGGTCCTGCCAACACCTTGATTTCTGACTTCCGAAACAAATTCTATTGATCAAATTTCTATTGATTTAAGCCAGCTTGTTTGTGGTAATTTCTTGTGGCAGCCACAGGAAACGAATACAGTAGGCAATGATATGGAGATATTGGGACCTCATATATTACAGGTGGGAACGTAAAATGGTGCAGCTGCTGTGTAAAACAGTTTGGCAGATGCGCAAAGTTAAACATGAAGTTACCACATGATCCAGCAATTGCACTTCTAGTTAGGTATATGCCTAAGAGAATATGAAACACACATTCATACAAAAACTTGCACATGAATGTTCATAGCTGCTCCAGTCACAACAGCCAAACAGTGAAAACAACTGAAATATCCAACTGATGAATAAACAAATGTAGTACAGCCATACCATGCAATATTATTCTGCCATAAAAAGGAATGAAGTAATGATTCATGCTACAACATGGATGAACCTTGAAAACATTATGCCAAGTGAAAGAAGACAGACACAAGAGGCCACATATTATATAACTTCATTTATGTGAAGTGTTTCGAAATGGACAAATCCACAGAGACAGAAAGTAGATTAGTGGATGCTAGGGGCTGGATGATAGAGAGAAGAGGGAAGAACTAGTAATGGGTGCAAGTTTCTTTTTGGGGTGATGAAAATATTCTGGAATTAGATAGTGATGGTTGCACAACCTGATAAATGTACTAAAACCTACTGAACTGGACACTTTGGTAAATTTTATATGTGAAGTATATCTCAATTTTTAAAAGTATCTATATGGCAAGCACAATAGTTCAGTTAAAACTGCCTAACCTTACAGAAATTAAGCAGACCACCTGGGGAAAATGGGTATGCTGCAATGATTGCTCTCTAAATGAACTCAAGAACCCAGAACTTTGGAGTTGTTGTGATAATTAAATCTGATACTTCCTGGAAAATAGCAAATGCTCAGTAAATATTGACCATTATTTTTATTCCAACAGTTGACTTCTCGATGCACTTGGCCTATGAAGCAAAGACAAGATATGAACGGAAGGGTAGATCCATCTGATCAACAAAAGCAACAATAATAAATGTTGAGGGAAAAACTGAGAGAAGTTTCAGTTTTAGATACACTTTTTAGAATATTTAGAACCAGAAATTTATACAATAATATTGTACTATTAGGAACATGTTCTCACTTTCTATAAAAACACATATTTGCTTACAGTTGTAGGAAAAAAAACGCATGCATGTGAAAAAGCTATATAAGAATTGTTTTGTGTGAAATGTACAATTTCAGTTTTACAAAAATAGCATGAAGGACTTAAGCTTCAGAAAGCCAATGTTCCCACTGTCACATCAGGAGGGAAAAATGATAAATTACAAAAATATCTTTAAAGATATTGGCCATCTGTACAAGCAACAAGGACTCCATGAACTAAAATTCCAGAGAAGGAAGAGGCCTTCTCAGGTGAGCTGACTGTCCTAGACTGAGGCCGTTTACCTCTGGCCTCACAAATGGAGATAGTCCTGAGGTCAGTGGTATCAGCACATCAATATTTAGGTCACTTAAAACCATCATTACAGTTCACTCTTTAAAGCATTCATTATCTATGGTTAAAGTTTAGAATCCATGGAACAAAATACAGAAGTATGTGAATTAAAGAAAACAGAAAACTTACTGGTATGACTTTCTAGTCCTGATTCTAATTTCTTAAGCCACAATAAAAGGTTTTGTTCAGTTATAGATTGGTCTGAAGGAAATGCAAATACTTGGCCGTCTGAATGTAGATTCACCAAAACAAGAAGTGGAAGGGGAGGTAGAGTGTCAAAATACGCCTGCAAGATTCCTCTCCCCACGGGAGTATTCTTTCTATAAAATGGAATGATTGAACATATTAATATTTCTTTCTATAACAAAATTTGTAGAACATTAAATTTTAAATATAGTATCATGCTTATCAGTTTAAGAAAACCAAGAGCTCTATAACTATATTATTAGTAATCAAATTTTTGAAGTTTTTTTTAACATGAGGCAGTTTCTTTTATGAAACTTTTATGTGAAAAACAGTCTATCCCCAAAAAACAGGGAGTATCTACAACTGCAAGCAAAACAATTCCTTCCATCTGCCCCATAATATCTGAGTCCCCTCTCAGCCTCTCAGAAGTCAGAGCAGACACCACCCCAAATCTCTCAAGACTGAGGAATGAACAATTGTAAGGGGGGAGTGTAACCACAGACCAAAGTAAGTTTACTATTATAGTAGTTATTATCTTGTATTAATGGAAGAACTTATAATATTGATATAAAGAGAGTGGTTGCCAGGAGTTCAGAAGAAATGAGGAGGGATGAATGGGTGGAACAGGGCATATTTGGGGTGGTGAGATGATTCTTTATGATGCTGCAATGACAGACACATGACATTATGCATTTCCATAGGCCTATGGAACTGTACATCACAACATGGAAACCATAACGTAAACTACAGACTTTGGTTAGTAGCAATGCTTCTATAATTGGTTCATCAACTGTAACAAATGTACCACTACTAATCTAAGATGTCAATAATAGAGGAAACGATTGTGTGGGGGTTATATGGTAATTCCCTATACTTTTGGTGTAATTTTTTCTATAAATGTAAATTCAAACGTTTCTAAAAATAGTTTAATATTACAAAAAAAATAGTCTAAAGGCTTGCCTATTTAGGCTTAACACAATCAACAGGTTTCTTTCAAAGCTTATCCAAGTATCTGATCACATGTCAGCTCAAAAACTAAATGGCTATGTAGCTATAAGATATGTTCTTCCCATTTTATGAATGTTAAAACAAAATGCTTGTTAAATATTACTTTTCTAAAATAAAATTGTGCCTTCAGGAAAATTAAGAAGGGATTAGCTTTAAATTAAAGAGATTAAAACAATTATATTTATACAAGGAAACCAAGTAGTTTTTCTAATGCAACACATTCCACAGTATGTAAAATAATGTTTATATAATAGTAGTATACAATGATATAATGTAATATAACAATATTTACCTGGGAAAATTTTGTCTCAAGCAGTAGGTTATACTGTTAATGAAACTCTTCACAGCAAAGCTATATACCCCCTCCATTTTTAGCAATTTTTCAAATGAGTTAAAAAAAAATGTTTTTTCATCTGATGAGTCTGAACAAGAGATAGTATGCATATGTGAACTGTGTTCTCCGACATTAAATATAACACAAGCCATAATCTAGAAAGCATACCCAGAATATCACTGTTTAATGCACTGAAATCTTTCTGTGAAATTATAGGCTGAACTTTAAAAATGTAGAAGTACAGAAAAGGGAACTGAAGGATAATGCCAAAATATCACAATGTGTATACTGGTAACTGACTGGGCAATTTTCCTCAGTGGACCTCAATTACTCTTTTAAAATTAGAGAAGTTGTGAGTTTACAAAACAAGAATGCTTAAAATACAGAATTCCTGTGTACCACCCTACCACCATCACCTTACATTGGTGTGGAAAATGTGTTACTACTGATGACAGTACTTTTTAAAATAATTGTACTATTAATTTTTAACAGTAGTTACATTTGTTACAATTGATGAAAGATCATTAAAATAGTTCTATCATCCACTATTTACATTTTTTTTTTTAAGATTTTATTTATTTTATTACATATCTCCCCTTCCCCCCGCTGCGGCGATGCGCCAAGAGTGGACACTGCGCAGGCGCGGCTTTCCCCGCTTGTGGGCGGTCTCTGCGTCAGTTCACGGCCGGCTTTTAGTTCGTGGGTGGCTGGCTGCGCTCCATCCGCGGGCGACCTGCCCTGCCCATGGCGGCTCTTGCCATGTCCGTGGCAGCTTCTTGCCCTGCCCACGGCGGCGCCGGCCCGCCCATGGCAGCTTGCCATTCTCAAGGCGGTCTGCCCACTAGGAGAGGTCCCCGGGAACCGAACCCGGGGCCTCCCATGTGGTATGCCGGTGCCCTATCCACTGGGCTATCGAGCCGGCCCCCACTATTTACATTTGATGTATTTCCCATATACCACCCTATAATTACCATGTTGTATTAGCATCGTACATTTGTTAATTCATGAAAGAACATTCTTTTACTTGTACTATTGACTATAGTCCATCGTCTACAATAGGGCTTACTGTGTTGTACAGTCCTATGGTTCATCTTTGTATTTTTATTCACATATATATATCCTAAAGTTACCTCTTTTAATCACAATCCCCTCTACAGTTCAGTGTTGTGGATTACACTCACAATCGTGTGCTACCATTCCCACTGTCCGTTTCAAAACCTTTACCGTCAATTACTTTTAAAATCAGAAAAACTGTTACTTTAAGAGATTTATTGTAGAACAGAATTCAGTTTAAAACAAGGTCATCTTGGATCATCTTAGGGAATTTTATTACTAAAATATCATGAGAACATTGGTCCCATAATAACTCTAAAGGTGGAGTTAGTTTCATTTTCTAATGAAAATGTAATGATTATACTTTCTTTTTTCTTTCATATTAAAAATATACTTACAGATTTAACCAGCAAGGAGTCAGGGAATCCAAGTGTTTCTGTTTTACCAGGTTCAATATTGTTTTTTTATACTTATGATTTATGCTGCCATCACTAAACAAAATAAGCAATGGTTTCTGAAGTCTTAAATAAGCTGGAAGATTTTCCACAGCGATTTCTGGCTGTTAAAAGTAGAAAAACAAAACAAAACATGGGGAATGATGATGTATAAAATAGAGAATAATGTTCAAATCACTTGTGCAATTTTAGTTTGCAAAATTTAATTCAAACATTTTCATTTAAGCAAAGATTTTACCATACGACCTAATAACTATGAATCTCAAGAGTTTCTTTATCCCAAGCCCACCTAATCTTAATAAGTTTTATTTTCAAAATAAAACTACTAATAGAATTTCAGAGTAAATTAACACAAAGCAGGTCCCTGTTGTACAAGGATGTAACATTTCCAATAATTTCTTAAACTAAAATCTGGGACCAGTATAGCCAATACATACATGACAGACAAAAATCCTTTTTGTTATAATTTCCTTTATTATAAAATATGACAATGTATAAATTGAGTTTTAAAGGTATAGTTTTTCTCTCTAGCTTCTATGA
Source organism: Chaetophractus vellerosus (assembly GCA_004027955.1). NCBI lineage: Eukaryota > Metazoa > Chordata > Mammalia > Cingulata > Chlamyphoridae > Chaetophractus > Chaetophractus vellerosus. The sequence goes on from PVKH010016640.1 coordinate 13,570, forward strand.
ATACTTAAAGCAAATTTAATAAAATTTTACTTTTCCCAGTGTTACGGATTTTAGCATAATTAAAATAATCAGAGATACACTCAAACAAATCCAAAAATCAATCTCATTTCTTTTAGGTTTGAAATAACAAAGAAAAACTTTAATAAGAAATAAATCTAACCCTGTGGCAGTTTGATATTGATGAATTCCAAAAAGAAATCTTGGATTATGTTTATGAACTGGTCTTTTCCTCTAGGCATATTAGAATATATTGGATTCAGAGGTTTTACTTTTACTTGATTAAATAATGATTAAGGCTTTGATTGGGCCACCTCAGTAGGACATTGCATCTTCCACCCCCTTGGTGGGTGGGGACTCACAAAGAACCCCACTTCCCTGGAGCCCAGGGAAGTAAGCACACAGAGGAGCTTGGTCATGAGGAAGCAAAGAGCTGTTAGCCTGATGATAGTCTACAGCTGGCCTTGTGGAGAGAGGCAATCCTGAGCCCCGGGAAGAGAGGAACCCAGGAAGCCTGAAGCCTGAACCCTGGCAGACCTCAGCAGCCATCTTGCCCAACATGTGGCAATAGACTTTGGTGAGGGAAGTAACTTATGCTTTATGGCCTGGTAACTGTAAGTTTCTACCCCAAATACATACCCTTTTATAAATGCCAACAGATTTCTGGTAATTTGCTTCAGCACCTCTTTGGCTGACTAATACACACCCTTTTAACATTTTTATTAATTTTTAAAAAATTTATATTTGTAGAAAAGAGTTCATCTAGGCTACTATTAACAAAAATTTGAAAGAGAAACAAACAATGCTAATAAATTTAGGATTAAAAATAGCAATGACTTATAATAGTACAGGCTTCTACCATTTTCCATTTTTAATTCCACAACCACTATTCAATCTTCCCAATATACCTGTGAGCCATACAATCTATCAGATCAATTATCCCAAGCTGACAGATGGGGAAACCAACACAGAGAGGCTGCCTTACTAAAGTCACAAAGCTAAAGAGGAAGAGGAGTCAGGACTAAGTTAACCCAGGTGTCCTGCTCATTAGCGTCTTCCTATTTTTTTTTTTTTTTAAGATTTATTTATTTCTCCCCCACCTCATTGTTTGGACTCACTGTCTGCTCATCTTCTTTTTAGGAGGCACTGGGAACTGAACCCAGGGCCTCCCATGGGGATGGTGGCGCCCAATCGCTTCAGCCACCTCCTCTCCCTCTTCCTATTTTCTTAGATCACATTTGAAATCCAATGAAGCTTTTTTTCTTTTAATGGTGTCAACCTTCTCTGAATACAGCACTGGTTGAGAAGACGGACAATGCTCTCTTCCTCAAACACCAAACTCCAGCATATACTTCTCCCTATTTTGTTCTTAAAGTTGTTTCCCTCTGCCAAGTCTTATTTTTCTTCAATTTTCTCTTTCACAGTCAAAATTCTCCTTTTCTGACTTAAATCTTAGATCTCTTCTCCTTCAAATTCCCCTGTGTTGTCTTCCTGTTTTAACTATCATCTTTTAATCCTCTATATGAGTTATATCCCCTTCCTAAATATTGACAGATCTTATTGAGCCAGCAGAACTGCTCCCTCTGAACAGATTCAAAATATTAGGTGAGGAGAAGCCAGCAGTGCTCAATACAAACATTTATATAGAAATACAGGGCCCGGCTAGATAGCTCAGTGGATAAAGAGCGCACTGGGGTACCACATGGGAGGCCCCGGGTTCGGTTCCCGGGGACCTCTCCGAGCGGGCAGACGGCCTTGAGAAAGGCAAGCCGCCATGGGCGAGGCAGAGCCGCCGTGGGCAAGGCAAAAAGCCGCCACGGGCAGGGCGGAGCCCCCACGGGCATGGCAAAGTCACCCGTGAAAAGCGGAGCTGCTGCCCGCGAAGCGCGGAAGCCGGCAGCCCGCAAAAACATGGAGGACTGCTGCCCGCAAAACATGGAGCAGAGCCGCCCGTGAAAAACAGAATGGAGCCACCCACGAACGGAGCAAGCCGCCGCCGCGGAGGGCCGACTCGGTGCACCACCGCAAAGACAGGGGAGACAAGAAGCAAACATAGAAAAACACAGAAGAATGGACACACAGCAAGAGCAAGCAGAAGGGGGGGGG
>PVKH010016641.1:0-15673 GCA_004027955.1 Chaetophractus vellerosus
ATATCCCCCCCCTTCTGCTTGCTCTTGCTGTGTTCATTTCTCTGTGTTCTTCTGTGTCTGCTCTGTCTCCCCCTGCTGCGGTGACGCGCCGAGCCAGGTCACTGCGCAGGTGGCTCTGCCCCACTTGTGGGCGGGTCTTCTTCCTTCCCCGGGTGGCTTTTTGCTCCATTCACAGGCGGCTTTGCTCCGTTCGCAGGCAGCTCGCCCTGCCCGTGGCGGCTTTGCCCTGCCTGTGGCTGCTTTTTGTCCTGCCCACGGCGGCTTTGCCTTCTCAGGCGGTCTACCCGCTCGTAGAGGTCCCCGGGAACCGAATCCGGGGCCTCCTATGTGGTGTACCGGTGCCCTATCCACTGGCCTATACAGCTGGCCCTAGAGATATCTTGATGTGGTTTTAGTTTGTATTTCTCTAATAGTTAATGGTGTTGTCCTTATTTGCTATCTATATATCTTTTTTTTTTAAAGATTTGTTTTTATTTATTTATATATCCCCCCTTGCTGCTTGTGCTTGCTGTGTTCATTTGCTTTGCGTTTCTCTGTGTCTGCTTGTCTCCCCGTGCTGCGTCAGCTCACCGCGTGGCGGCTTCCCTTCGCCAGGAGGCCCCGGGAACTGAACTGGGGCCTCCCATCCATATGGTAAACCAGAGCCCAACCAATTGAGCCACAGCCGGTTCCCTATCTATATATCTTTTCATGTGCTTATTTGCTATCTATATATCCTCTTCAATGAAATGTCTCTTTATGTCTTTTACCCATTTTCTGATTGGATTGTTTGATGAATTTTTAGAGTTATTTATATATTGTAGGTACTAATCCTTAGTTGGATATGTGGTTTGCAAATATTTTCTTCCAGTCTGTAGCTTGTCTTTTTATCTCCTTCATTGGGTCTTTTCGTAGAGCAAAAGTTTGAAATTTTCATGAAATTCATTTTATGAGTTTTGCCTTTTATGGGCCATGCCTTTGGTGTCATGTCTGAGAGCTCTTCCTCTTGTCTTAGATCCCAAAGATTTCTACTACATTTTTTTTTTCTAAAAAGTTTTATAGTTTTAGGCTTTGCATATAAGTCCATGATACATTTTGAGTGAATTTTTATTTAAATTGTGAGGTTTAGGTTGAGATTCATTTTTTTAATCCAGCTGCTCCAATATTATTTGTTAAAAAGGCCATCCTTCTTCCATTAAATTGCTTTTGCACCTTTGCCAAAAATTAGTTGGGCATATTTGTGTGTATCTATTTCTGGGTCTTCATTTCTCTTCCACTGATCCATGTGTCTATCTCTGCCAATACTGTCTTCATGTTGGTTAGAGTGGTTCCTCTCATTTTATCCTCCTATTTAAAAATTATTTTAGTATTATGGGTCCTATGCCTTTTCATATTAATTTTAGAATAAATTTTTCGTATCTACAAAAAACCTTGCTGGAATTTTTTTTCCTTAAACTTTTTATTTTGAAATAATTTCAAACTTATAGGATAGTTGCAAAAATAATACAAACTGCATACACAGAACTCCAAAGTACATATACAATATACAATAATACTGATATTTTTATTTACCCAGGTCATTGTCTTTACTGGAGCTCTTAATTTATTTGTGGGGCTTCTATCAACTGTCTAGTGTTCTGGTTGAAGCAGCAGAACATTTCTTGTTAGGGCTGGTCTAGTGAGTCCCTCAGCTTTTGTTTATCTGTCTTAATATCTCCCTCTGTTTTGAAAGACCGTTTTGTCAGCTATATTATTCTTGGTGGGTAGTTCTTGGCTTTCAGCACTTTATGTCATACCATTGTTTTCTTGTTATCGTGGTTTCTCATCAGAGATTGGCATTTAATCTTACTGATACTCCTTCTTTGTGACATGTTGCTTCCCCCTTGTGGTATTCAGAACTTTCTCTTTATTAATGGCATTTAACAGTTTGATTATAGTATATTGTTGTCTTCTTTTGCCAAAGGGCTGCAGATACAAAGTACCAGAAATGAATTAGCTTTTATAATAGGAATTTTATTTGGGGTAAAAGCTTACAGTTCTGAGACTTTAACTTTCATGATTTTCCTCTTGAAGCCATTTTTCCTTCAGTCTCTCTCCCCTCCCTGTCCCTTTTAGTCCAGACTGATGTGGTTTCATTCATACAGATCTTGCAAAAAGTTTGTTGGCGTAGCATGCAGGAAATGGGGTCCAAGCTATTAGAAAGTAAGATTTGATACAGGTCCTTTCTGGATAATTGCATTTCTAATCCTGCCTTGCAAGATTAGAATGGCTGCCTGTTTCCAAGTTTAGTTAAATTCTCACATGGGGGACTATCCTTTGGGGGCTTATTTTTCAGAAACTCGGAATTTCCCAAACAGTCAGTTTCTGGTTTCTGTGTGTCCAGCAGTTCAGTTCTCAGCTTATCTCTTTCCTCTCACATTTTGCAATAAGCACAAGGAAAGTCCAGGCTGCATTTTCCACACTTAATTTGGAAATCTCCTCAGCTAAATGTCCAAGCTCGTCATTTTCAAATTCTGCTTTCCATTTAATATCAGGGGTCAGTTTTGTCAAATTCTTTGCCACTTTAAAACAAAGATCACCTTTCCTCCAGTTTCTAATAGCACATTTATTATTTTCGTCTAAGACCTTATCAGAACTATCTTTAGCATTCTATTTTTACCAACAGTCTCTTCAAAATAATATAGGCCTTTTCTATCAAGTATCTCACAATCCTTCAAAAAATACCCCTTACCCATTTATAAAACCATTCCAACATTTTTGATAATTGTGAGCAGTGACACCCCACTCTCCTGGTATCAGTTTCTGTCTTAGTTTGACAAAGGACTGCAGACGGAAAGTACCAGAACTGGGTTGGCTTTTATCATGGGAATTTTGTTTGGGGTAAAAGCTTACAGTTCTGCGGCCATGAAATGTCCAAATCTAGGCACCATCAGAGATGCTATCTTACCAAAGTCAGCTACTGGTGATCATTCCTCTTTATCTTCTCCTTCTTGAACTTCTATAATGCATGTGTTAGTAGGCAGGATAGTGGCCCACAGCTTCCTCAGGCTCATGATTTTGTGCCTTCAGGTACTAAAAGCTAATTAATACAATCATTCAAATGGTAAATATTTCCTGGGTGCTTACTATCTGAAGAGTGATGAATTAGGTGTTGGCTTCAGTGACCAAAAACACCAAGTTCCTCTTGTCATGAGCTTATAATCTAATGGAGGAGACAGACAAGGAAACACACTAGTACAGATTTCAGGGTACAATGATGGGAACAGGCCGTATGCAGTGAACAGGACTAAGAGTGGAGAGGTGGAAGACCTATTCCGTAGTCTGTTGGTTCTTTCAGAGGAGGTAACATAGAAGCTAAAGCCTGAAAGATAGGGAGGGGCTGGCTGGAGAAAGGCATTCCAGGTAGAGGGGCTAGCAGGTGCCCAGGTTGAGAGGTTCAGGGAGAGCTGTTGTGTCTGGAACTTGATGAGCATGAAGGGAGAGCAGTGAGATGAGATTGGGAAGGTCAGTTAGGGTCAGTTTGTGAAGGGCTTATACACTGGGATTTCATTCCTAATAGAATGGGAAGGCATGGATTTTAAAGAAGGGTCTGACGTGGACCAATTGATGTTTTAAAAAGGTCTGTCTGACTGTTGTGAGTTTGAGATAGCTTTTAGTAGTAGGAAGGAATTGAGACAATTTGCTCTTAAACGTGGGCAGTGAGTGACTGAAGTTCATGTGGTTGATTATTATGTTGGATAGGTTGAGGGAGGACTGAGTATCAGGCAGAAAATCTAGCCTTTTGTTTTACACATGTTTAATTTGAAATGCATGTAAGCATTCAAAAATAGATGTCCAGTATGTAGTTGCATAGTTAGACTGGATCTTGCAGGAAGAATTAGAGCTTAAGATAAAAATTTGGACGTCTTTAGCATAGAGGTAGTATTTAAAGCTATGAGTATGAACAATGCAGCAAGTCTGCAGGAAAAGGGTCAAAGAAGAAATAGTCTTGAGGAGGGCATATGGTGCCACCCTGCTCTCAGGAGTCTGAGTGAGGAGAGACCAGAGGCAGAGAAGGAAGGGTCCTTCATTTCAACTAGAGCAGCTACAGTCATGTGTTAGAGGAGGAGCCAGGCAGGGTAGTTAGAACAGAAGGCAGGAAGTGGAGGCTGTCTGCAGAAAACCTTTTAGAGAAATCTTAGAACAGAAGAGAACAAAGAAATAGGTTGTAGCTGATGGAAGATGTGAGGATAAGGGAGGATTAAAAAAGAAAAATAGACACAAGAGCATGCTTGAAGAAGGGTGGTCTACTGGAAAGAGAGAGATTGGTGTAGGAGAATGGGCAGTAGAAAGGCAAAGCCTTTAAGAAGGCTGAGATTGGTACTTGTTCTGTGACAGAAAGTTCAAGCCCTTTAGTCATTGGGCTGAACCTCCTAGCTCTATGTTCACCTAGTCCACTCATTCTAGACCAATTGAAGATTGAAAATTCCAAGTGTCTTTGTGTCTGCATACTTGCTTTGACATGGCTATTTTCTATTCAAATGATCCTTCCACAACTTAAACTTATTCTTATAGGCCCAGCTCAAAGGCTACCATTTCTGTAAAGCCTTTCCTGAATATTCACAGCTGGGAGAAAAATCTCTCCTTGCATTGAATTCTAACTCTTTTTTTTTTTTTTCTTTTTTCTTTTGTATCTTGTTTATGGTATCATCCTACAAACATGCTGATGTTTCTCTCTCTTTAAACCCTCTCTTGACCCAATTCTCCCTCCAGCTACTGTCAGATAATCATTTGGGCTCTACCTTCACAGTATCTCAGACCTTGCAATTAAAGCAAACAATTCTTTTTTTTTTAAAGATTTATTTTTTATTTATTTATATAACCCCCTCTTGCTGCTTGTGCTCACTGTGTTCATTTGCTTTTTTGCGTTTTTTCTGTGTCTGCTTGTCTCACCCTGCTGCATCATCCCGCTGAGGCAGCTCATTGTGCGGCGGCTTGCCTTCACCAGGAGGCCCCGGGAACCGAACCCGGGGCCTCCCATGTGGTAAACTGGAGCCCTACCAATTGAGCTACAGCTGGTTCCCTAAAGCAAACAATTCTTGACTCTATTTGCAGTTCACTATTATAAGGACAGAGAAATTGGTTATGAATAAAGCATGATTTTTGTATAGCTGTAATAAATAACCTTGTGGGAGAAAGCTATACAATGAACTGCATATAAAAATTAATGTAGGGGCCGGCTGGATAGCCCAGTGGATAGGGGGCCAGCATACCACATGGGAGGCCCCGGGATCGGTTCCCGGGGACCTCTCCTAGCTGGCAGACCGCCTTGAGAATGGCAAGCCGCCATGGGCGGGCCAGAGCCGCCGTGGGCAGGGCAAAAAGCTGCCACGGACAGGGTAAAAGCCACCACGGGCAGGGCAGGTCACCCGCGAATGGAGTGCAGCCAGCCACCCGCGAACTGAGAGCCGGCCGTGAATGGAAGCAGAAGCCGCCCACAAGTGGGGAAAGCTGCGCCTGTGCAGTGACCAGTCTCGGCGCATCGCTGCAGCGGGGGGGAGGGGAGATATGTAATAAAATAAATAATAATAAAAATCTTTAAAAAAAAAATTTATTCTAAGAAAAAAAAGAAAAATTAATGTAAATTATAAATATTATAGTTGTGTGCTTGTTTTATCTTCCCTTTTAGGCAATAAGTTTACTAAGGTCAAAGATGACATTTTATTCATGTGTGTAATTCCTATAATAAGTTCGGGACATATGTTTGAATAAATGCCTGGGCATGTTGGGGGGGAAAATAATGTGTTTGGCCTTGCATGAATTATTTCATTTAAACCTCAAAACAACCCTAAAAGAAGGTATATACTGCCTCTCTTTATAGATGAGAATATTGAGGCTCTGAATGATTATTTAACAAAGCTTATGAGCAATGAGTTGTAATTTAGACGCATGTCTTTATTATTTCAAATTACTCTTCTTACTTTTCCACAGTAAGAACTCTTGCAACTCTTTAGCTCATGAGGATGTTATAAGGTGTTATTCCTGAATTCACAAGTGATTCTTGGAGTTAATCTAAATGAAAAAGCAGTCTGAAATAAAGCTGTTAGTTGTAAAGTTGTTTTTAAAATGTTTCAAATGATAGTGTCATTATTTGTAACAGAGACTTCTTTTGTTATTTCTCCAGATCCTGAGACTTCAAGGGAGATTTTTGATTTTGTACTAAAGGCAATTAGTCCTCAGGTAGGATTAATATTATTTGAGTTCTTTTATAGTTGAGACTTGTGATTGTCAAACATTAATGGTTGTTTTTTTTCTAAAATAGATTGATCTGAAGAGATATGCTGTGCCCTTGGGTAAGATTCTATATTTAATGAGATTTAATTTTTTAGATTATTAAATTAATGTGTTTTAAAGCTCTCACTTAAACTCTGAGGGAAAAATGAATACGATAACATCAAAGAAATATTTACAGGGAAGCTTTTGGGACTTTGTTTTTAGCTCACAAACTCTGGTTGAGATGCTCTCTTTGTAAGTTAGATGATTTTAAAAAAAATTACTTGAGGGCCTCTTTCAGGGAAATGCACTCTTGATTATGGCTTTGTCTAAACAAATCCTGTACTATTTCTGAACTTTATTTTGGTTCATCAGCCAAATCACGGGCCTATTGATTCAAATGAAGGTTGTGGTATCAGAGCTCTGATCCAGATGCCTGTGTTGTTATTATATTGTAATGTCATTTGGTCATCATAAATACAGTTTTAACTTTAGCATATATACTTGAAGTTTCCTTACAGTTTTTTTTCTGCTTATGTCCTACTATAAATATGTTTTTTTTTTTTTTTCCAATTGCAGCTGGTTTACACTTATTTTCCCTGCATGCATCTCAATTTGGCACCTACCTTCTGGACAACTACATTTCTTTATTTGAAGTATTATCAAAATGGTGTAGCCATACAAATGTAGATCTGAAAAAAGTTGCAAATTCAGCCCTGGAATCCTTTCTGAAACAGGTACTATGAATTCAACTTTCATTTAAAAATACATTTTTCCATAAAAAAATCTGAATTTCAATCTTGGGCATATACATTCAAATAAGAAATATAACTCGATGCATTAATTTCTGTTGTGTTTAAAGAAAAGAGCTTTATTATTTATCAGCTATATGGGTGGCAGCAGGATGGAAAGAAAGCTAGGAAGATACCACCTTTTGATACAGGCCCTTAGAGCCAAGATTGGGATGGAGTCTAATGGACATACAAGGAGGAGGGGGAAGGAAGGGTTGGCAGTCAGCGGCTCCTGAGAGCTGAGGTCCAGGAGTTAGTTAGGCAGCCAGGTGAAGGCCAAAAAAAAAAAAAAAAAAAAATCTCACCAGAGGTGAGGGCCATCTGTCATGTTAAGATGCTTGTTTTTCAGAACACTTTCAGAATAGGAAGAGCCCATTTGCTCTTATATATTTTCCATCTAGGTAGGACAGGCTAAGAATTTGAGCCTGCATGCCTCAGTTGGCTAAGGAGAACTGTGCCTGTGAGCAAACAGGGGTATCCTGAATATCCAAAGGTATCTGAAAATACTTGTTGCTGAGGCTAAGTGGCGTGGGTGTTAGACTATTTATGTGGCCCTCATGATAAATACCAAAGATTGCACAACCCAAGTTGTGTTTGAAGCAGTGTTACAAATGGATCCTGGGAAACCTACGTGAACTGTAGTGCAGACAGCAGTAGCTGAGAGTAAGGGCCGTAATGTGTAGGAGGGAGTGTGGAGAGAAAAAACTGCCATCCTTTTTCTGGAGACGATGTAACTCCCCAAAAAAGTGTGAAATAGGCACACTTTTTCCTTGGTACCCTCCCTTGCCCATTCTGTCCCTTTCAACTTCTTGGCATATACTGCTCTTCTAAACCTTCCCATCAGGCTTGCCTCTTTCCAAGTTTATTCTGAGCATTAAGAGTACCTCCTCTTCCTGGCACTCCTAATAAACCTGTTTAGCTTAATTTGGTTGATTTTAGTTGTCAAGGAAAATAAAAGTTTGAGTTATTTTTTTTTTACTAATTCACACAAATATGTTTGGATCTTAATAAACATTTGCTCAAATATATCTCAACAGGTAGAATTTCAGGCTTTGTTATTGAGGCGAATAAAAACGTCCAGGATGTGTGCAAGGAGATGGGGATTTGTGCACAGGGGTCACTCTTGGTGGCCATCCCTAAGACCTTGCTCCCTGGCTATACCTGTCTTTCTTAGCTTTCATTTTGTCTTGTTCTCTGAAAATTAGTTTTCAAATTTACTTCTCCATGATGAAGTAGCAGTGGTGGTTAGGGACAGTGCAGAGGGTGGGGGTGTGGAGTATTAGGTTAACACTATTTTTTTAACTCACTGGTGCACTCCTGAGCTCACTGAACTCTGCTTCCTCACAGCTGAGTCACCCCAAGTTCTAGGTGATCGCTAAAGACTGTTTTCTGCTTTATCCAGAGAGCCTTCATTCCAAACTTATTTTTCTGTTTAGACATCTTCCCACATTCCCCTGATGTTCTCAGCCCCTTTTTCTAGGAAAAAATGCATTGGCTTTTAATATAGCCCTATTTAAGAGAATGTCTTTCTAAAACTGTTGGGTACTGAGCAGATTGAAGCAGGGATCCTTTATGTGTGAAAGCAGTTGTATGCAACTATAGCAACAGATATAATTTTAATGAAACAATTCTAGCCTTTTTCACATTTGTAGATTCTTTTATTTTGCTATTAAATATTTCTAAAAAAGTAAATATGCAATTGCAGGTTTCTTTTATGATGGCGAAAGATGCAGAAATGCATAAGAGTAAGCTGCAGTACTTTATGGAACAATTCTACGAAATCATTAGAAACATGGATTCAAACAACAAGGAGTTATCCATTGCTATTCGCGGATATGGACTTTTTGCAGGCGTATGGTTCATTAATTTCCTATATTTTCCCTTTTTACTTGAATGCTTAAAGGAATATACATTATTGCATTTTTGAAAAGCATCTCACACTTGTGACAATGTTAATTTTTGTTTTATTATTAATAATTGTGCTTTTTGAGTACCTTCTATGTACTAGGATTCTTCATATGTATCATCGTAAATTCTCATAACTCCTACAAGTTGAGTATTATTACATTTACATATGAGGAAAGTAAGACTCAGACAAAGAAGGTTAATTGTCCTAGGACACACGTTAGTAATTGGCAGACAAAACATAAATCCAAGTCTTAAGCCTAGAAACACCATGTTTTTTTCATTATGCTATGCTGCCCCTTATTTATGATATAAAAGGTTTTAGAAAGAGAAGATCCTAAGACAGAAAGAGATAGATTTAAGGATCTTGAGAGTAACCCTAATTGTTTCCCTCCTAGTGGGTGATTATGACTTCTGCTTTATAGAGAAAATAACTTCTTGCCTCTCTTTCTACAAATTTATCCATCAGTGTCTGCTTTCCTGTTTCAGAGAATGAGGGTCCCTCCTTCTAACCTTTTCACTTTCACTGTTGATTGCACCTACTTGTATTTCCTCAAGGTCTTTGCTTCTAAACGATCCCTTTCCCTTTTTTATCTTTACCTCCATTTGTTTTGGTTGACTCCTTTAAATACACAGAGGAAATAGTATGTGGAAAGGCTCAGAGATAATAGAGAGCATGGAATTTTCAGCTTATGCACTATGGTCTAACCAACTTCAACTAGTTCAGTGTAGCTGGAGCATGATAGACGAGCAAAAGTGAGAGGACTACTGAAGTCCTGAAGGAGGCTGGACTAAATTCTGAAGTCTGAAGAAGCCTTTGAAAAATCTGAAATTGGGTAGTAGCACGATCAGATTTGTGTCTTTAAAAAATGGTTCTGGGTACAAGGCACGGCATGGTATAGTGGTGAAATCCACTTCTCTGTTCAGTTGTCATTCTCTTCTCTGGATGGCTTGACTCGTAGGGCAGGGCCTGCATTGCATTTGCCTTTGAGGCCCTCCATCTAAACAATGCCTGGAATAGAGTTGACAATCAATAAATGTTTTGTGTATGAATATTTAGAGTATGATTACAGATTACTTTAAAAAGCATCTGTATTAGTCAGCCAAAGGGGTGCTGATGCAAAATACCAGAAATCTGTTGGCTTTTATAAAGGGTATTTATTTGGGGTTGAAGCTTACAGTTACCAGGCCATAAAGCATAAGTTATTTCCCTCACCAAAGTCTGTTGCCACATGTTGGAGCAAGATGGCTGCCAACGTTCTGCCTTCCTTTTCCTCTTGAGGCTCCACAGTCAGGCTCTCTAGGCTTTGTCTCTCTCCCTGGTGCTTGATTCTCTCTGGGCTCAGCTGCTTTGTTTTTTCCACAGGCCAGCTGTAGACTATCAGGCAAACAGCTCATCTTTTTTCCTGGGGCCTTCTCTCCTTCTTCATGACCAAGCTCCTCTGTGTGCTTACTTCACAGGGCTCTAGCTCAAAAAATCCATCTATTCTCCCATGTCCTTTTCTCTGTGAGTCCCCACCCACCAAGGGATCGAGGACGCAACATCTTACTGATATGGCCCAATCAAAGCCCTAATCATAATTTAATCACGCCCAAGTACAGACCAGTTTACAAACATAATCCAATATCTATTTTTGGAATTCATAAACTGTATCAAACTTTTTTAAAGATTTATTTTTATTTATTTATATATCCCCCCCCTTGCTGCTTGTGCTCACTGTGTTCATTTGCTTTGCATTTTTCTGTGTCTGCTTGTCTCCCCCTGTTGCATCATCCCGCTGGGTCAGCTTACCGCGTGGTGGCTTGCCTTCACCAGGAGGCCCCGGGAACCGAACCCAGGGCCTCCCATGTGGTAAACTAGAGCCCAACCAATTGAGCCACAGCTGGTTCCCACACTGTATTTTAAATGTGTATTTCTTCTCAATTAAAAAGCTTGTTAATTCTGTTTATAATGACATATATCACATTAAATATGCATTATTTTGATGTTGATAAGACTGAGAAAGATTTTTGTGTTACCTTTCCTAAAGCCTTGTAAGGTTATAAATGCAGAAAATGTTGACTTGATGTACATAGAGCTTATTCAGCGCTGCAAGCAGATGTTCCTCATGCAGGCAGATACCATTGAGGACCACGTTTATCAGATGCCGAGTTTTCTCCAGTCTATTGCAAGTGTCTTACTTTACCTTGACAAAGTAAGTGCAATAGGTAATTAAACTGAGCACAGTTCTAAATATTTAATATCAGTTCTTCAAGTAATTTCATGGAGTTGTATGATACATTCAGTACAGGAACTGTTGAGATCAGTGTGACAATTTTAATAAGTATTTTGTGTAAATAGAAATATTATCACAAAACTTGATTGTTATCCAAAGCAGAAAGGGAAATTTGTTAGGCTTTTCATCTTTCTGAAAGATTAACAATTTCTGCTAGACATAGAATAGAATCGTGAGTATCATTCAGACAGTTTTACTGTGATCATAAGCAATTACAATAATAAATGTTAAACTTAGTAGATTAGATAAAAAGCCAGGTTTTTCATTTATGTAATAACTATTGTAATTACTTTGAATGCCTGTTATCATTCCAATATTTATTTATTCCCACCCCTAACTCTTACCCTGCTCTCTACAATGGTAGGTTCCTGAGGTGTATACCCCAGTTCTGGAACATCTCATGGTGATACAGATGGACAGTTTCCCACAGTATAGTCCAAAAATGCAGTCTGTATGCTGCAGAGCCATGGTGAAAGTTTTTCTAGCCTTAGCAGAGAAAGGGCCAGTCTTCTGCAATTGCATTAGTGCTGTGGGTAAGTGTGACATCATTCTTGTTTTTTTATGATTTAAAAAAAAATTTTATTAAAGAAGTTGTAGGTTTAAAAAAAAAAAAAGTTGTAGGTTTACAGGAAAATCACAGAAAATACAGAGTTCCCATATCACCCCTCCAGTTTTCCCTATTATTAATACTTTGCATTAGTGTGGTACTTTTGTTACAAGTGATAAAAGACTATTATTGTAATTGTACTAACTGTAATTAACTGTAGTCCATAGTTTATATTACAGTTCACTGTTAGTTTTATACAACCCTATGGTTTGTTTGTTTTTGAAATTTTTGTCCCAGTAACATATATACAACCTAAAATTTCCTCTTTAAACCACATTCAAATGTATATTTTAGTGATGTTGATTATATTTACAGTGTTGTGTTACCATCACAACATTCTATTTACCAAAACTTTTTACTCACCCCAACCAGAAACTCTTTACCAATTAAGCATTAATTCCCTCCACTATCCCCACGCCAGGCCCTTATAATCTGTATTCTAGTTTCCAACTGTACAACTTCACTTATTCTAATTATTTCATGTCACATGTCATACATTTATCCTTTTGTGTCAACATGATTTCTTCAAGGTACATCCATGATTTCTTCAAGGTACAAGTTGTTGCTTGTATCAGGACTGCATTCCTTTTTTTTTTTTCCAAGATTTATTTTATTTCTTTCTTTGTCCGCACCCCCTTGTTGTTTGCACTTGCTGTGTACTGTGTCTTTAGGAGGCACTGGGAACTGAACCCAGGACCTCTGATGTGGTAGGGAGGAGCCTAATCATTTGGGCCACCTCCATCCCTTGCTTTGTTGTGTCTCTCATTATCTTTTTTCTCGTGTCTCTTGTGTCATCTTGTTGGTCAGCTTGCTGCTCCTGCCCATCATGTCAGCTTGCTGTCTTGCTCATTTTCTTTAGGAGGCACGGGGAACCTCTGCTCCCTGCTTTATGTCTCTCTCATTATGTTTTATCTTCTTGTGTTTCTTGTTGCACCTGCCCATCGTACCAGCTCGCTGTCTTCTTTAGGAGGCACTGGGAACTGAACCACAGACCTCCCATGTAGTAGGCAGGAGCTCAGTCACCTGAGCCACATCTGCTTCCCAGAACTGTATTCCTTTTTATGGCTGAATGCCATTGTATGCATATACCATATTTTATTCATCCATTCATCATCTGTTGGTGGACACTTGAGCTGCTTCTGTCTTTTGGCAATTGTGAATAATGCTGTTAGGAAGATCGGTGTATAATAATTTGTTCGAGTTCTTGTTTTCAATTCTTTCGGTATAGAGAAGTAGGATTGCTGAGTCATATGGTAAATATATACTTAACTTTCTGAGGAACTGCCAAACTGTGTTCCACAGCGGCTGTACCATTTTACATTCCCATCAGCAATGAACTGGTGTTCCTCCTTCTCCACGTTCTGTACAACACTCATAATTTTCCGTTGTTTTTTTTTAAACAGTAGCCATTCTAGAAGGTGTGAAAATGGTATCTCATTGTGGTTTTGATGTGCATTTCCATAATGGCTAATGATGTTGAGCATTTTTTCATGTGTGTTTTGGTCATTTTATATCTCTTTGGAGAAAATGTCTGCTTGAGTCTTTTGCCCGTTTTACTTGGGTAGTTTGCCCTTTTGTTGTTGAGTTGTAGGATTTCTTTATATATTCTGGATATTAAACCCTTATTGAACATGTGGTTTCCAAATATTTTCTTCCATTGAGTAGTTTGTCTTTTTCACTTTCGTGATGAAGTCCTTTGACGCACAAAAGTTTTAAATTTTGATGAGGTCCCATTTATCTGTTTTTTTCTTTTGTTGATTGTGCTTTGGGTGTAAAGTCTCACACAAGATCCTGAAGATGCTTCCCTACATTTTCTTCTAGGAGTTTTATAGTCCATTTTGAGTTCTTTTTTGTATATGATGTGAAATAAGGGCCTTCCTTTATTCTTTTGCATGTGGATATCCCGTTCTCCCAGAACCATTAATTGAAGAGACTCTTCTTTCCCTTCAACTTTGTGTGAGTGTTCCAACTTTGTTCTTTATCAAGATGGTTTTGATTATTCGGGGCCCCTTACCTTTCCAGCTAAATTTGATAATTGGCTTTTCCATTTCTGCATTTTGATTGGGATCAGGTTGAATCTATAAATAATTTGGGTAGAATTGACATCTTGACAATATTTAGTCTTCCAATCCTTGAGCATGAAATGTCCTTCATTTATTTAGATCTTTGATTTCTTTAAGCAAAGTTTTGTAGTTTTCTGTGTATAAGTCATTTACATCCTTGGTTAAATTTATTCTGAAATGTTTTATTCTTTCCATTCCTTTTGTAAATGAATTTTTTTTTCTTGATTTCCTCCTCAGATTGTTCATTAATATTGTATAGAAACACTACTGATTTTTGTGGGTTGGTCTCGCACCCTGCCATTTGCTAAATTCTTTTATTAGCTCTAATAGCTTTGTTGTAGATTTTTCAGGACTTTCTATATATATCATGTCATCTTCAAATAGTGAAAGTTTTACTTCTTCCTTTCCAATTTGGATGCATTTTATTTTATTTTTCTTGCCTAAATGCTTTGGCTAGAACATCTGACACAATGTTGAATAACAGTGGTGACAGTGGCATCCTTGCCTTATTCCCAATCTTAGAGGGAATGCTTTCAGTCTTTCACATTGAGTACAGTGTTATCTGTGGGTTTTTCATATATGCCCTTTATCATGTTGAGGAAATTTCCTTCTCTTCTTATCTCAAAGTGTTTTTATCAAAAAAATGCTGGATTTTGTCAAATGTCTTTTCTGTGTCAATCGAAAAAGTCATGTGATTTTTCCTCTTTGATTTGTTAATGTGGTGTATTACATTAATTGATTTTCTTGTGTTGAACCACTCTTGCGTACAGGGGATAAAAATCCTCTTGATCATGGTGTATAATTCTTTTAATATGCTGTTGGATTTGATTTGCAATCTTTTTTTTTTTTTAGATTTATTTACTTTATCCATTTTAAGACACCCCCTCACCACCTTGCTGTTTGTGTCCATTCACTTGGCGATTCTCTGTGTCTGTTTCTTGCCCTCTTTTCTCATCCTTCTCTTCCAGTCTTCACCGGGATTCGATCCTGGGGACCTTCGATGTGGGAGAGAGGTATTTTACTACCTGCGCCACTTCAGTTCCTGGTTTTCAGTGCGTCTCGTCTAGGCTGTCCCCTGTGTCTCACTCCTGCTATGTCATCGTCTTGCTTCATGGCTCAGTGGGACCTGGCACGCCTGCGCGCCTTCTATATATATATTTTTTATTTTACCAGGAAGTCCCATGGATCAAACCCAGGTCTCTCCATATAGCAGACGGATGCCCAACCATTTGAGCCACATCCACCCCCCTGCAATCATTTTGTTGAAGATTTTTGCATGTATATTCATTAGAGAAATTGGTCTTAATTTTTGGGTCTTGTCATGTCTCTATCTGGCTTTGTTATTAGGGTGATGTTGGCTTCATAGAATGAGTTAGGTAGTGTTCTCTCCTCTTCAGTTTTTTGGAAGAGTTTGGGAAGGATTGGTATTAATTCTTCTTGGAATGATTGGTAGAATCATTAACTATGAGGCCATCTGGTTCTGGGATTTTTTTTGTTGGGAAGATTTTGATGACAATTGAGGTCTTCTGTCTCTTGTAGAGTCAATGTAGGTTATTTGTGTGTTTCTAGGATTTTGTCCATTTCTATCTAAGTTATCGAATTTGTTGGCATATAGTTGTTGATAGTATCCTCTATGATTCTTTTTATTTTTGTGTGGTTGGTAGTAATGTCCCCTCTGATTGCTGATTTTATGTATTTGCATCTTTCTTTTTTTTTTTTTTTTTTTTTTTTTTTTTTTTTTTTTTTTTTTTTTTTTTTTTTTTTTTTTTTTTTTTTTTTTTTTTTTTTTTTTTTTTTTTT
>PVKH010016642.1:0-15671 GCA_004027955.1 Chaetophractus vellerosus
TTTATAGCCAAATTGAAAAATTGTTTAAAATTTAAAGGACACTGCATCTGAGTTCAAGCTGTGTTTGGGCTTGCCAGTGTATTTTTCTTTGGCAATGAAAAGGCTAGTCGATTCTTTTGACTTGGTAGATCTCAAGCAGACTTACACATAAGCTGTTGGTCTTATGATGTAAATGTGGAGAGATCCAACAGATGAGAAAAAAATTTGCCTCAAAATGAAACAAAGAATTTTAAAATATAGAGGGGAATTGCTTTTAATCAAAAGCTTTGAGACTTTGAATTTCCTACATTTTGATTTCACACATAGATAGATAAATAGATATTTACAAATTCTGAAAGTTACTGGATTTTTCCAGGTCTTGCTGTTTCATGTTCCTATACATACATAAATAGTTGAGAGAAAGTGGCTTGTTCATTTTCAAGACTTAAAAGAAAAATAACTATGGCCTATAAGCACCTATTATGTACCTTAACATTGAATACATATTTTCTCATTTAATTTTCAGAACTTCTCTACATAAGTATTTTCTCTACTGATGGGAACATTGAAGCAAAGAGAGGTGAAGTGATTTTCCTAATAGCATGCTTTTAGTAAGCCAGCTTTCACCAAGTCCTTCAGGGATGTTCTCTGTGCCTGGAATGCTATGTCCAAGACTCTCTTGGGCTCACTCCGTCACTTAGAAATGTCTTACCTTCTCTACTTTAACTGGTTAAATTCTATTTCCTTCAAAATTCATCTCTTCCAGGAAGCCTTCTTTGATTCTCCACCTACTGTCCTTAGTTAGGTACCCTCCTATATTTCATTGGACTGTGAGCCTGCTTCCATCAAGAACTTGTTGCAAATATATTGAGTCTCTCTTCAGCTAGACACTATAGGCAAGACAACCCCAGGAAATCAGTACCCTGTTGGTAGGCGTTACCTTAGAATATATGATAACCCTATTTCCCCAATGTATCAGAGTTAGACTTATTTGTAATTTTCCTACACATGGTTCTTATGCCCCTTTTATTTGAACCTATACTTAGAACTATACCCATTAAATATATGTCCCAGAAACTTAAATCTTCTGGCTGTTCATATGCTGGTTAAGCCCTGAATCTCAGCAGAGATGCAGTCCACACCTACTCTCCAGTTCATTGGACTCACCCAGGACAACTAACAAAAGGATGATGATGGACAATGCCCATCCCCCAAAGCAGAGAGATCTACAATTGCAAGCAAGACAGTTCTATCCATCTGCCCCATTGGATCTAAGCCCCCTCTCAATCAGAAGCACAGTGGGCATCACCATCCCCAAATCCTCAAGATTGAGGAAGGAACAAACATAATTGGGGAATGTAACTATGGACTTATTATTCTAGGAATGGAAGAACTTGTAACATTGATATAAAGACAGTGGTCACCAGAGGTTCTGAGGGGAGGGAGAGGAAATAGTGTAATATGGGGTATTTTGGGGACATTGGAATTGCAATGATGGATACAAGCCGTTATACATTTTGTCAAAACCTATAAAATTGTGTGGTGCAAAGTATAAACCATAATGTAAACTACAGGCCATGGTTAGGAGCAATGCTTCAATATGTGTTCATCAGTTGTAACAAAAGTACCACACTAATGAAAGATGTTAATAGGGGATGTGTGGGAGGGGGAGGGGATGGGGTATATGGAAATATATATATATATAGAGAAATATATACATATATACCTCATATATGTGTATATATATGTATTTTGATGTAACACTTATGTAATCTAAAGCTTTTTTTTAGAATAAAGAAAAAAAATATAGAGAGTTTCTTTTTAGTCAATCTTACCATCTACTCCATGAATGCTAGTTCACAGTTGAAACTATGTCTTCTTTATATTTTCAGTGACTCACCTAAACAATGTTTGTAGAATTAAAATGCAAATGATTAAATTAGTAACTAAGATTTCTATAAATAATCACTCCATTGCCTTAGCTAGAAGAATCCTAGACACCAGTAAAACTTCCTCTCCCCCAGCCCTGCCCTATGGAGGTCATTCACTGAAAGAGTGAAAGGGGGCTGCTTCTTGTCCCCCAGGCTGTATTCATACTATTCTACCAACACGATCACTAAATTTTACCTCAGAAGAGAGACCACACTTTTTTATCATACTGCTCTGCCACACTTGTACTACCTATTCTGTATGGTAGAATAGAGGCTTGGTTCCATATTCTAGGACTGAGAAAATAGAGCCTGAGATAAGGATTAATTGCTAATGATTTATTTGTGAGTTAAATCTCAGGATAGTGAGAATGAGAGAAAAGGGAAGTGAGGTAGAGAAGGGTGAGAATCCAAGAAAGCTGAAGCATTGGATTCTGGCTAATTCTTCACAATCAGCTGCAAAGAGACACACCCTGTTGCTTGGCAGGTACACATACTTGGTCACACAGGATGACTTCAAACAGGCTGCTTGGGAGTATGAGAGGGAATTTATCTGCCCAACGTTTTCCTGCCTCCCTTTGGTCAAGATAGTGGTATGTAGAGGTAACTGCAATGAATTCTCTGCTGGGTCATCCAATTCCTTTGGCAGCCTCTTGAGAAGCCAGATGCACACTCTGATGAGGCATTTCACCAGAACTAGAAGAGATTGAAGGGGCTAGACACTGTGGGCATGAAGTGGTTGGTTTTCGAAGAGACTCTGTGGGTCTGTAGTTTCATCTCCTGTGTTGGTAGGGGAAGTTGAGTAAGCAGCTAAAGACGCTGCAACAAGAAAGGCTGAGAGACTCAGAGGAGGCACATGAGTCTTTTACAGATGTAGTTCCACCTTGCACATCAGGTTCATTTTTCTCCTACACTATTTCCTGCCTTGAGTCTCACTGCCCACTTGAACTGTGGTGCAGCTGATCCAAATGTCTGCTAGCGCAGTCTGCTTTTACAGGTGATCATGCTGGCACCTGAAGCATAGCACAAGAAGCCTAAAACCAAATTCATATAAGACTTTTCTATCAGAACACTTCCCTTTCCTGATTTTCCCCATTCTCTTCATGGACACACTGATATTGATAGTCATTCATGTTAAAACTCCAGAGTTATCTCTGCTTTTATCTGTTCTTCCACTTATAGGCAGGTCCCAGAACATATCAGCAATTCTCCAGCAGTGACAAGGATGCTTTTTGCACGAATTATACATTCAGTAAGTGTATAAATAAAATGAATGAATTTCTTTGCTTTTCAATTTGCTGCTGCATTTGTTCAGGAAGTGTTAAATTTTATGATGGGAAGGAGGAGAGAAACCAGAGAAGACAATAAACCAGATAAGGTTTTACAACAAACTGGTCATATCTGACATAGTTAGAAGCTTTTACTGGGGTTGAGAAATATAGGTGCTTCACATGACCATTGCTTCCAGCTGCCATGGAGTTTAAATCTCCCTACCACCAGCCACTGTGGTTGGAATTGCAGGTGTATATTAAAATTAATCAGGAAGACATCAAAGAAGGTTTTAAAAGGATACTCGATATATTAATTCGTTTTAATATCTGCTTTTGATGGAAGAATCCTACAAGTACTTATGTTGATGGCCTCAGACCTTCAGTCCAGTGCCACAGTTTTGTAAAATTTCGTTTATTAGGTCATTTTGCCTTCTTTAAAGCAGGAGACAACTTCAAGTAGGACACCAAGAATGTTTCTCACAAGCCTCACCCTCTGGTTCACTTCTTTTCATATATTATTCATGAAGGAATAAGACATTTAGGCATTTGGAATTTTATGAGAAAAATAGCATGTCGAATTTGGGATTTTGGAAGATTTAGACATGTTGTCACAAGAGGTAAGTGAAAGCTGTCACCTTGAACATATTAAAAAGGGCTTTCTATTTGAACTGACAAAATCTACATGCAGGGACCTGTTCTGAGGCAGTCACCATTCGTCCATATTATTATTGAATCTCTCCTCAATAAAAAACATGCTCTTGATGAAAAATAGAAAATTAGACTCCGTGAGTGATATTTTGCTGGCAGCATCTCTAATGGCCTTTTAATCTCCCTTGTGAACTCAAAGTAGCTATGGAAATTCTAATTTCCTATCTTAGGTCAGCTTCAGAAGTGTGCTTGCGTATGTGTTCCATATTGACTTATCAGCTAATGAACCAAGAAATTTTTTTTGCAGTGTTCAAAAGTATCTTACTCAAATTTTAAAGGTCAGGGCATTTTAGGGTCAGATTTGTTCCATAATTTTCGATTTATCATATTCACTTCCATTAAAATCTAATTTTCTCTACCAAGAAGGTGTTAGACTTTACTGATCCCTCATGGAAATTATACTTTACATGAGCATTACCTCATCCAAATGTATGTTCCCAGTGAACCTGTCATCAAGTGCACTTGATGCCTTAATTTTTTCCTTTTGTAGCAAGATGCCTAACTGGTTACTTATTCAGGCTTTTTTAGTGAAACAAGGGAGTAAGGGAATAAAGAATATATGGCAATTTTAAGTGTTAGAACTGAGCAGAACTCATTACGGCAGCATCTGATGCTGAGATTTCAGGGTAAGCCAAATAGTCTCTTCAGAATCAAAATGAGGATCACTGGACTCCATTTATTCAACCCTTGGGTCAAGTCCCTGAGCTCTACAAAGATAAATGTGCCATGGATTTTTATAGCAAGAGTGATAAGACACAGCTTGTCCATTTACAAACACTTTCTGGGCATGTTTTACCTACTGGGATAAGCTCTGGAGATACAAAGGTACATGACACAAATCTTTGCAGGTGCTAAATATAACACCTGATATAAAGTAAGAGGCTGTGTATGAGGAACAAATAAGGTGTGGTGAATATTCACAGGATACGGCAGCTATATGCACATGGGAGGGAACCAGAAAGGGTCTCATGCTGGAGGAAGTCTTTGGTCTGGGCCTTGAAGGATGAGCAGGATTGGAAATGTTGGGATGCTAAGGAATGGTGTCCTCCATAGAGGAAACATCACGACTGGGGACTTCTCAAACCTCTAATTAGGTGATTCCAAGCTGAAGTGATCCAAAGCAGCTCCTCAGAAATGTGGCAAACTGAAGCCAACGGTCAATGTCCCCAACTGGGAAGTCAAAGGAACCACACTATTGTGGGTGAGTCATATTAGGCCATGTTTTCTGAACAAAATTTCCATGGACTCACTAGCTTAATTCTCATGAACTTATATTCTAGGGCAGAGGCTTCAGAAAAACTCTAGAAGCCTTTCCCAGAGAACTGGATAAAGGAAAGCCTACATTTTACTGCACACATTGTTTAGATAGCAGGTCTTCATACCAGAAATTTCTATGAGTGTCTTGGGATAGCAAGACTGCTGCTTCTCAGTCTGGCAGTTGATAACGGTGTTTTTACTTACATTTTCACTTTGCCTTGCACTCTAATTATTTCAGTTGTCCTAATTTACTAGATAGACAATTTAACCAACTAGGACACAAAGTGAACTACAGTTGCCTTAATTTAAACACATCACTTTGTGCAGGATAATCTTGCATCTACCTTGCCTTCCCTACTATACTATCACCAACTTGAGGCCAAGATGATGTTATCCATTTTTAAAAAAATTGAACTGTATGGGGGTGGGGAACACAAATGTTGGCTGATATTGAACCGAGATAGCATAGATTTGAAACTTTCTTAAGTACCAAATTCCAGAGAGTAGGCTTTGGAAGTAAATGGTTCCCCCATTATATGGTCAATATCTTAGCACCATTGGTGGAAAAGTTATCTTGTTCCTCCTGATCTGTTTTGTCACAAATTAACTCAGACAAAAGGGGGGTGGTTTATATGATTTTCCCCTCTTATTCCCGAATTAGAGCTCATGGAATCTGTCAAGTAGAACTGACAAACTTAGTACAGCCTTGCCCCTGTGCCTCCTTTGAGTCTCAGAATGAATTTGTTTACATGAGACTGTAGAGAAGTTATGGTTAATATAGCGGTGAATGGATCATAACTTCTGCCTTCCTACCCTTGGCTTCTTTTGTTCTTTTGTTCACCATCTTGTTGAAATTTTAGTTATTGCTTTTTTGTTTCTTTTCTTATTATAAAGATATCTAAATCCCATAACATTGTAAAGTTTTATAATCTGCTTGTTATTCTCTTAAAATATATCTTGAGCATTTTTCTATATTATTAATCTTCTACAGCATAATTTATTAACTGTAGAATATTCCATTGTATGATTGTATTATACATTTTACTCTCTACATGAATACATTATAGTTGTAAAAATTGCTTACAATATGACAGATAAATAAACATGCTCATCTTACTATCCTAAATCTCACCGAATTCCCCAGAGTTCACCATCATCAATGTTTTGAAGTTCACAGGTTTGTAATTATATATATATTTACATTTATTTGTATACATAAAGCATATCCTTTTAAAAATATAAATGTTGAAATTGATTTGATATAATTAGAAAAGGGAATTTATAAAATATATTTAGGGCATAAAAATAACAATACTAGGAAAACCCATGGGTCCATGGGCTAGCTTAAGAACTAGAGCTTTACTACTACCTTAGAAACTTCCTTTGAGTTCTCCCCCTCCCCTCAACTGCCTTCTCTTCCCTCATCCCCTAAGATTATGACTATCTGAAGGTTTCTGTAAATCATTTCCAAGTTGGCTTTGTACTTTTCATACTTATATTTATAACCCTGAAAATGCATCTTTAAATTTTATATGGTTTCAAACTCTATTAGGTGTAAACATGTTTTCTAAATGTTCTATATTAGAGTTTTGCCTTGTATATTTAAGTCTTTAATTGGCCTAAAATTGATTTTTGTGTATGGTTTGAGGCACTGGTCGAATTTTTTCCCCCATTATACGGTCAATATCTTAGCACCATTGGTGGAAAAGTTATCTTGTTCCTCCTGATCTGTTTTGTCACAAATTAACTTCCTTGTACGTATGAGTATGTTTTTGAGCATTCTGTTCTGTTCCATTTTTTGATTTGCCTGTTCTTGCACAGGCAAATCAAATTATTTTAGCTTTATCATTTAATTACTGTAGATTGAAAACAATTCTTGATATCTGTTAAGGTAAGTTTCTCCAAAGATAACTTCTCATTCCCTCTTCCTCCTCCTCCTTTTTCTTCTTTAGTATTTGGTAATTCTTGGCATTTCCTTATTTCATAGGCATTTTAATTTCAGTTTTTCCATTTCCATTGAAACCATCACTGGGATATTGATTGAAAAAGCATTGAATTTATGTATCAGTTTAAATGACATTGCATCCTCACAATATTGATCTTCTAGTTCACAAATATAAATATCCTTTTATTTAGATCTTTAATGTCTTTACATAAAGTTTCATTATTTTCTCCATAAAAGTCTTACCCATTTTGTTAATTATTATTATTTTATATTTTTGTTTTATTTTAAATTGTATTATTTTAAATTGACTACTTTTTGCTGGTATAGAAAAATGTAATTGATTTGGTACATTGATTTTGTGTTCAGCAACATTGCTAAGGTTCTTGTTATTTTCATGAGTCATCTATATATCACTTGGCTTTATAAACTGCAAATATGCAAGTTTTAGTCCTTTCTTTCCTTTCTTTCTTCCCTCTTCCTTTCTTATTTTCCTTCCTTCTTCCTTTCCTTCTTTCCTTTCCTCCCCTCTTCCTCTCTTCCTTCCTTATAGGTTATATTTTTCTAGGAATTTAGAAATGCCTGGGCCAAATATGAAATGGAAATCTTTTATCATTTTAAAGAAACCTTTGCAGCATCTACAGTCTGTCCCAACAATTTGTACTTTTTCCTCCATTTTTTTCTTAATCAGTCTTACCACAGAATCTTTTGGAAGACTCAGCTTTGGTCTTTGTTGAATATTGTATGTATGTTTGTTAATTCATTCATTTTACATCTATATTTTTTTCCCTCATTTTATTTTCTTTGGCTTTTTTGTTCTTTTCCTAACATCTTGAGGTACATATTTAATTGGTTAAATTTCAGAATCCCTTTTTACTATAAACTTCTACAGTTATAAATTTATTTCTGAGAAATTTATTGGGTATAGTGAAGTAGTTTTGGAATTGTTGCTCACTTCTAAGCATTCTCATTTCCAATATGGTTTTTTTATTTTTTTAATGTTTTTACTAATGGGTCATTTGGAAGTACATTTCTTAATTTCAAAAGTTTGCAGGATATTTTAGTTGTATTTTATTAATTTCTAATTTCTACATTTGTCCAATATCAAGTTTATTAATTGTATTTGGGGAAGATATAGGTTAAATGTTCAATAATCCTATTTCCTATTTACTTATTTATTTATTTATTTATTTTAAAGAAACTTAAGTTTACATAAATGTTATATAAAAAATATAGGGGATTCCCATATGCCCGCTTCCTTCTCCTCCCACACTTTCCCTCATTAACAACATCTTTCATTAGTGTGGTACATTTGTTACAATTGATGAACACATATTGGAGCGTTACTACTTACCATGTATTATAGTTTACATTATAGTTTATACCCTGTCCCGCGTAATTTTGTAAGCTATGACAAAATATATAATGGCCTGTATCTGCCATTGCAACGTCATTCCAGACAATTCCAATGTCCTGAAAATGCCCCCATATTGCACCTGTTTTTCCCTTTCCCTCCTCTCAGAATCTCTAGTAGCCACTGCCTCCACATAATTGGTAAATGTTCTTCCATTGCTAAAATAACAATAAGTCTATAGTAGAATAACAGTAAGTCTACTCTAGTCCATCATTCATTCCTCAATCTTGAGGATTCTGGGATGGTGATGCCCATTCCGCCTCTAATTGAGAGGGAGCTTAGATCTCATGAGGCAGGTGGACGGGACTTTCTTGCTTGCAGTTGCAGATGCTCTCTGTTCCTTGAGATGGGGTTGTCCATCATCATCTCCTTGTTAGTTCTCCTGGGTGAGTCCAGTGACCTGGAGACTAGGTATTGCAACTCTGTTGAGTATCAGGGCCCAACTGGCACATGGACAGCCCAAAGATTTAAGTCTCTTGGACATACACCTATCAAGTCTAGTACTAATTATAGGTTCACATAGAATGGGTAGAAAAGTCATGTGTAGGGAAACCACAAATGAGTCCAACTCTCTCACATTGGGGAGTGTAAATTCCAAAGTAAGGCCACAGCAGGGTACCAAACTTCTGAGCTGTCTTCCCTGCCTATAGTGTATGGATGTCTCTAGAGCCCCCAGGAGCCCCGCTGTTTGAGGCAATATTTACTGTGGCAGTCAATGAGATCCTGCTGAGACTTGCATAAGCCTAACCTCTGGAATGGCCTCCTGACTGACTTTGAAATCTCTTAGCCATAAAAACTCATTTGTATTTACCATTTCCCCCTTATGGTCAAGGTCTTTTTTCCAGATGCATTGCTAGTTGGTGCTTGGTAATATTCCCTCAGTGTCAGGGAGGCTCATCCCTGGGAGTCACATCCCACACTGGGGGGGGGGGGAGGACAAGGTAGTGTGTTTATATGCTGTATTTGGCTTAGAGAGAGTCTACTTTTGAGTGACAAGGAAGCTCTCAGGAGGTAACTCTTAGGCAACATATAATACTAGGCTAAGTTTCAATTTCAAAGAAAAGATTCCTAAGTACAATCATCAATATCAAGGGCCTGGCGCAATGGTTCGTCCTCCTTCTCTAGGTACTGTCCTCGTACTCGGAGGATTCTTACTGTCCCATTAGAGAATGCAGCAGAGCTCCCCAGCATGGCAATCTGATATTTTTTTGGTTATTGTGTGGATTCCACCCCTCCCACCGTTCATGCAACATGAACACATGAACACTGTCATATGCCTTAGAGGCAGGCCCCAAACGAACCCACTCCCATACATCCCCCCACCATGGACATCCCACATCAGTGATCCTTCCCCGCCACAGTGTGACTCTTCTGTGGCCCTAAACCTCTCCAAAGATGAAGTCAAGAAAGTAACCAAATAAAAATAATAAGAAAATGAAATAATAATGGTGGTTTTAAAAATAACATGTAAAATACAAAAACGTTAAAAATTTTTTAGGCAGTGTGTCTTTCATCACTGTAAAACTATTGTCTTGTACGTACAGTGATATTTTCATCCATATATTCCCCCAGTATCTTTTTTTTTTCCATTTTATCTTCAAAGAAGCTTTCGGTTACAGAAAAGTCACATAGAGAATACAGGGGATTCTCATATACCCATTGTCCTCCCCCTTTTCCCCTCTCCCTTATTAATAATATTTTATATGTGGATGGTTCATTTGTTATGATTGATGTACAAATGTTGAAGCATTGCTACTAACTATGGTCAATGGTTTACATTATGATTTATATTTTGAACTTATCAATT
The DNA here is from genome assembly GCA_004027955.1 of Chaetophractus vellerosus. NCBI lineage: Eukaryota > Metazoa > Chordata > Mammalia > Cingulata > Chlamyphoridae > Chaetophractus > Chaetophractus vellerosus. The sequence continues at coordinate 10,307 of PVKH010016642.1, forward strand.
TTATAAATTTTGATGAAATTTTAAAAAGCCTGTATCCATTATTGCAAGATCATTCAGAACAATTCTAATGCCCTAAAATGCCCTATGTTCCATCTATTCTATTCTTCACTCCCCTTCCCCTTGGGACCAGTGGTAACCACTAAGTTTCAATTTTCAAAGAATAAGATTTATAGTTACTTGAAATAATAGCAAGGGTTTGACATATTCGTCTGTTTTCTTTTATTAGGCACTGCCTTTGTTCTTGAGAGACTCTTGCCCCTCTTTTTGAGAACATAGCAGGACACCCCAGGATGCGAGTTTAATATTTTCTTGTGTATCGTGTGGGTCTCCACCCACTGATATAACACACTATGACAAGAAGAACACTTACATATTCCATGGAAGCCTGCCCCAGGTTCACCCTGTCCTGTATGCCCCCCTCACATCCAACACCTTACACCAGTAACCCTCCCCTGTCATATTTGCCAAAAGAACATTCCCAACATTGACGTTTTAACCACAGATCTGCAAATCCCAAGAGTTCACATGCTCCTTTCCCCGACCCTCCTCCCAGTTCCGTGGATAGTCCAACCCAAATCCCCCCCCCCCCTCACAGACCTGCCCCACCGAACCCAATAGCATCACTGCACCACTGTCATGCCCATCCACTGCACAACTGCACCCTTCCACCTTATCATAGATTTTTGCCCATATGGGCATTGGATCACAACCCTGTATTCCCTTTCCGTCTCCTGTAAACCTATCCTCTTGACTCTAGCTCTGTGAGTCTGCTCAATTTGCTTAATTCATATCAGTGACGTCATGTAATATTTGTCATTCAGTGCCTGGTTTACTTCCCTCAACATAAGGTCTTCAAGATTCATCCATATCGTTCCATGTGTTAATACTGCATTCCTTCTTATAGCTGAGTAATATTCCATTGTATGTGTATTCCACAATTTGCTTATCTATTCATCTGATGATGGACATTTTGGATTGCTTCCAACTTTTGGAAAAGGTGAATAATGCCACTATTAACATTGGTATGCATATACCTGTTCGTGTCCCTGCTTTCAATTCTTATGGATATATACCCAGCAGTGGGATTGCTGGATCATATGGCAGTTCTATAGTTAGCATCCTGAGGAACCGTCACACTTCCTCCACAGTGGCTGCACCATTCTACATTCCAACCAGCAGTCGATAAGTGTTCCCTTTCCTCCACATCCTCTCCAACATTTGTAGTCCTCTGTTTTTTTAATAGCCACCTGTCTAATGGGTGTAAGATGATATCTCATTGAAGTTTTGATTTGCATTTCTCTAATAGCTAGTGATACTGAGCATCTTTTCATGTGCTTTTTAGCCATTAGTATTTCTTCTTTGGCAAAATGCCTATTCAAATCACTTGCTTATTTTTAAATTGGGTGGTTTGCCTTTTTATTTTCAAGATGTAGGATTTCTTTATGTATGTTGCATATTAGGCCCCTATCATAGATGGTTACCAAATATTTTCTCCCATTGTGTAGGCTACCTTTTCATTTTCTTGACAAACTCCTTTTGCACTCAAAGTGCAAAAGTTTTTAATTTTGAGGAGGTCCCATTTATCTACTTTTTTTCTTTCATTACTCATGCTTTGGGTATAAAGTTATGAAACCATTTCCTACTACAAAATCTTGTAGATGCTTCCCTACATTATGTTCCAGGAGATTTATGGTCTTGGCTCTTATATTTAGATCTTTGATCCACCTTGAGTTAATTTTTGTATAGGGTATGAGACGGTGATCCTCTCACATTCTTTTGGATATGTATATCCAGCTCTCCAAGCACCATTTGTTGAAGAGGCCATTCTCTCACAGTTGAGTAGTTTTGGTGGCCTTGTTGAATATCAGTTGTCTGTATATGCAAGGATCTGTAACAGAACTCTCAGTTCTGTTCCATTGGTCAGTATGTCTATTCTTGTGCCAATACCATGCAGTTTTGAGCACTGTAGCTTTGTAGTAAACTTTAAAGTCAGATAGTATGATTCCTCTAATTTCATTTTTCTTTTTCAATATGTCTTTGGCTATTCGGGGACCCTTGCCCTTCCTAATACATTTCACAGTTAACATTTCCAATTCACTAAAAAATGCTGTGGTAATTTTTTTATTGGTATTGCATTAAATCTGTAAATCAGTTTGGGTAGGATAGACATCTTAATGATGTTTAATCTTCCTATCCATGAACAGGGGTTATTCTTCCACATATTCAGGTCTTCTTTGATTTCCTTTAATGATGTTGTGTAGTTTTCTTTGTTCAAGTCCTTTACATCTGTAGTTAAGTTTATTCATAGGTATTTGATTCTTTTAGTTGCTATTAAAAGGAATTTTTTCCTTGATGTCCTCCTCAGATTGCTCATTATTGGTGTACAGAATTGCTACTGATTTTTGCACATTGAACTTTATCTTGTCCCTTTACTGAATTCATTTATCAGCTCTAGAAGATTTGTTGTAGATTTCTCAGGGCTTTCTATGTATAGAATCATGTCATCTGCAAACAGTGAAATATTTACTTCTTCCTTTCCAATTTGGATGCCTTTTATATCTTTTTCTTGCCCCATGCTTGAGCAAGTACTTCTAACACAGTGTTAAATAAGAGTGGTGACAATGGGCATCCTTATCTTGTTCCAGATCTTAGAGGGAAAGCTTTTAGGATTTCATCATTGAATATGATGTTAGCTGTGGGTTTTTCATATATACCCTTTATCATGTTGAGGAAGTTTTGTTCTATTCCTATCTTTGAATTTTTTTTCAGGAAAGGGTGCAGTATTTTGTTAAATGCTTTTTCTACATCAATAGAGATGATTATGTGATTTTGTTCTTTCGATCTGTTAATGTGGTGTATTACATTGATGGTTTTCTCATGTTGAACCATCCTTGCATACCAGGGATGAAACCCACCTGGTCATGGTGTATAATTCATTTGATGTGTTATTGAATATGATTAGCAAGTATTTTGTTGAGGGTTTTAGCATCTAGGTTCACTAGAGAGATTGGTCTATAGTTTTCCTTTTTTGTGGCATCTTCGTGTGGCTTTGGTATTACGGTGATGTTGGCATCATAGAATTAGTTGGGCAATGTTCTGTCCACTTCTAGTTTTTGAAAGAGTTTAAGCAGGGTTGGTGTTAGTTCTTTCAGAAATATTTGGTAGAATTCACCTGTAAAGCCATCTGGTCCTGGGTTCTTCTTAGTTTGGAGGTTTTTAATGACTAATTCTATCTTGTTACTTGTCATTCGTCTGTTAAGTTCATCAGTTTCTTCTTTTGTCAATGTGGGCTGCTTGTATGTTTCTAGGAATGCATCCTTTCATCTAAGCTATCGATTTTGTTGGCATACAATTGTTCAAAGTATCCTTTTATGATGCTCTTTATGTCTATGGGGTCAGTAATGTTATCCCCTTCCTCATTTCTTATTTTATGTATTTGCATCTTCTCTCATTTTTTCTTTGTTAGTCTAGCTAAAAATCTGTCAATTTTATTAAACTTCTCAAAGAACCAGATTTTGATGTTGTTAATTTTTTCTAATGCTTTCTTATTTTCAATTTCATTTAGCTCTGCTCTAATCTTTATTTCCTTCTTTATATTTGCTTTGGGATTAGTTTCTTGTTCTTTTTTGTAATTCCTCCAGGTGTGCAGTTAGGTGTTTGATTTTAGCTCTTTCTTCTTTTTTAATATAGGCATTTATGGTTATAACTTTCCCTCTCAGCACTGCTTTTTCTGTATCCCATAGGTTTTGATACATTGTGTTGTCATTTTCATTCATTTCAAGGTAGTTTGTGATTTCTTTGGCAATTTCCTCCTTGACCAACTGATTGTCTAAGAGTGTGTTGTTTAGCTTCCATATCTTTGTGCCTAATTTGATTCTCTGCCCCTTACTGATTTCCAGCTTCATTCCGCTGTGGTCAGAGAAATTACTGTGCATAATTTCTATCTTTCTGAATTCATTGAGCTTTGTTCTGTGACCTAGCATGTGGTCTATCCTGGAGAATGGTCCATGTACACTTAAGTAGAATGTATATCCTGCTGTATTTGGATGTAATGTTCTGTATACGTTTATTTGGTCTAGATCCTCTAAGATATTATTCAAAGTCTCTTTTTCTTTATTTATGGCTATGAATTTTCCTCTCAGCACTGCTTTTGCTGCATCCCATAGGTTTTGATATGTTGTATTGTCATTTTCATTTGTTTCAAGGTAGTTACTGATTTCTTTGGCAATTTCCTCCTTGACCCACTGATTGTCTAAGAATGTGTTGTTTAGCTTCCATATCTTTGTGCCTAATCTGATTCTCTGCCCCTTACTGATTTCCAGCTTCATTCCACTGTGGTCAGAGAAATTACTTTGTATAATTTCAATCTTTCTGAATTTATTGAGAGTTATTCTGTGGCCTAGCTTATAATCTATCCTGGAGATTGGTCCTGTGTGCTGGAGAAGAATGTATAACCTACTGTATTTGGATGTAATGTTCTGTATATGTCTACTAGGTTCAGATCCTCTAATGTATTATTCAAGGTCTCTGTTTCTTTATTGATCCTCTGTCAAGATGTTCTGTCTAATGGTGATAATTGTGTATTAAAGTACCTCACTATAATTGTAGAGGCATCTATTTCTCCATTTAGTTTTTGTAATGTTTGCCTCACGTAGTCTGAGTAACCCTGGGTAGGTACATAAATGTTTATGATTGTTCTTTCTTCTTGATAGATTACCCTTTTTATTAATATATAGTGTCTTCCTTAGTCTGTTACCATAGTTTTGCATTTAAAGACTATTTTGTCTGATATTAGTATAGCCAACTCCTGCTTTTTGCTAATTATTGTTTGCATGTAAAATTGGTTTTCAACCATTCACTTTCAGCCTCCTTGAGTCCCTGGGTCTAAGGTGAGTTTCTTTTCTTTTTTTTTTTTTTCCAAGATTTATTTATTTTATTACATATCTCCCCTCCCCCCTGCTGCGGCGACGCGCCGAGAGTGGACACTGCGCAGGCGCGGCTTTCCCCGCTTGTGGGCGGTCTCTGCATCCGTTCATGGCCGGCTTTCAGTTCGCGGGTGGCTGGCTGCGCTCCATCCGCGGGCGACCTGCCCTGCCCATGGCAGCTCTTGCCATGTCCGTGGCAGCTTCTTGCCCTGCCCACGGCGGCTCCGGCCCGCCCATGGCGGCTTGCCATTCTCAAGGCGGTCTGCCCGCTAGGAGAGGTCCCCGGGAATCGAACCCGGGGCCTCCCATGTGGTATGCCAGCGCCCTATCCACTGGGCTATCGAGCCGGCCCCCATAAGGTGAGTTTCTTATAGACAGCATATCCATTCTGCCACTCTGAGTCTCTTTTTTTTTTTTTTTAAAGATTTATTTATTATTTA
>PVKH010016644.1:0-15670 GCA_004027955.1 Chaetophractus vellerosus
AATGAGAAGCTGGATTTAATGCAGTGGCAGTTAGGTTAGAGAGGGGAAAATGATCCAAAAACAACCTTAGATATAACTAACCCTCTGTATATTAATTATATGGGGATAAAGGGGTGGAGAAGAAAAATGTCAAGAACAGCATCGAATGTCTTAGTTTTTAAGAGAACAAAGAAAGTAGAGAAGTATTAGAAGAAGAAGAAAAGTTCTATTGTAGAGGTGTCCAATTTCAGGTGCTGATAATAAAGGGCAATTATATCAAAGAGGCAATTGGAATTGTGACTGACATAAACCCAAGTCTGAAATATAGTAGGAAGTGATGTTTCCCTTCCTTTCCTTCCTTTCTTCCTTTCTTCCTTCAAGAAATTGATAGGACAGCTTCATAAAACGAATCTAAGTTCCTGAAGAAGGTGAACTTATGGGTCTAGATGTTATGGAGCTGCTTAAGGGTCTCTATTATTGTTTCAAGTATACCAGCTTAGGACCCCACACTAGCATCCATCCTGCCCGGGATTTCTTCTAGATTTTAAGTATTTTGATTGCTCATCAATATCATCAGGCAGGTACAGCTTAACAGCAGATGCCAGAGAAAAGATTTAAATGTCCTATGACCTTGAGTCCTAATACTCCAGCTACTTCTTTTTCTATTATTATTTTCATAGCCTGAGACCTTTAAATTCTTTAGTTTCAGTTTGGCCAACTGAATTAGTACTTTACCACTTTTTGTCAACACTTTTACTAATACACTGTCTATTAAAATTTTGTTTTTGCATTTTTATCACCTCTTATCATGTATTGACAAGGCTAGGCACTTAATTTATCTGACTTAATTTTCACAATGGTATTGGCATTTAGAAGTTTTAAAAATATATATTATCTTGTTTTCCAGATGGAATAATAAAACTAAGACATTAAGAGTTTAGGTAACTTCCTTAGGGACACTTAGCTGATAAATGGTGAGGTCATTATTTAAACAGTGGTCTGAGTGATCTGTGTTTTCTCTACTTAATTATCTAGTTGCAGAATGCTTTTTTTTTTTTAACAGATTTAATCTAAGTTACGTTCTGGCTCTAGCAACATGAATCTACAACATACACAGTTGTAGAAGGAAAAATTCCACAGAAAATGCACAAACTAATTATATAAACATATTCATTAAGGAAAGTTTCTATGTTTGTGTTTTTCATGGGATGGAAAATGTGACAAATACTCATCAACCTTGGGATGAGGATTATCACTTGGCTTCATTTCTGGAAGATTTCACTTTTAGAAGTGAGACTTTAGAAAACCTTTGAAAAGTAAGAAAGATAGTAGAGACGAAGTAAAAAGTTATTTTAGGAATAAATAATTGTGAGTGACAATGTAAGATGGAATGACAGGGTAGGGTAGGAGGTGAGAGGACATAGGGAGCAGTGGGTTGTTTGTTCCTCTACACATTATTCATCATAATTAAGCTAGATGTGGAAGAGTAGAGGATGGTAATGAAGGGTGGGAAATTACATGTGCAATCAAGGGAGGCCTTTGAATTTGATCCTTGAGATTGGGCAGAGAGGCAAAATTTATTGTCTTCATATGATCAAGGAAATAAATTCTAAAGCAGAGCTTGGACCTATAAATTGGTTGGGTAGCCAGAAAGTAGGAATAGTTATAGGAGATGCAGACATTTATGCATTAAATCATGTTCACAGATTCACATTCACAAAACATGGAGTAGGTGGTTCTCAAAGGGTTGGATTGCCATAGAATATTGGGAAAAAGAGCTCAGCTGTAGGAAAGAAATACTCTTCTTACAGTAGGATAAAACTGGTTCAAAGAACCTATATTACAAGTCAACATCTTTGGACCAGACCATCTTTGGTCACATCTCTTAAACCTGGGAGTTTGTTAGAGATACAGAATCTCAGGCCCCACCCTAGACCTACTGATCTCAACCTGCTTTTATAAGCACTTTCCTCAACTCTTTTATTTTTAGTTTCCTTGTCTGAAAATAGGGATAGTGATTTCCATATAAGATTGGCATAAGGATTAAGTAAGAAAACACTCCCAATGTGTAGAGTAAGGTACTTGGCATAGTGGCTTCCAAATAATTTGACATTAATGTATTGATATTAATAATGATAGCATATATCAGAATTATTTTTTAAAAATAAAGCAGAAGAAATCTAATTGGAAAAGACTAGCTAAATCCCACCTCTGAATTGGACAATTGAAGTTCTATTCTGTAAACAGAGATTGACCATGTGGGCTAAAATTATTTGCAATCAGACCTGCTTTTGGTAGAAGGTGATCAGGTAAATGGATTTATTTTGAGTAGTGCCTAAACCGCCTGAATTTTGCTTAGAGATTATTATTACATGAGGTTTCAGACGTTTTCAGCATCAGTGACTAAGAGAGAGAATTGTGAGCAGACAAACCAATTGTCAGATTAACACAGATCTAATATGCAATGCAAATATTATGCTACTGAAAATAAAAGTGCAGACCTGTCCTTAATTACTCAAACCATCTCTCCCTGGGACATGAGTTTGTTTTGTCGCCTTGCTTTAATATATTCTAACTATTCTTGATCAAGTTTGCAAATGGGTTCAAAAGGCCTTTAGCCCTGGCAGTGTTTAATCAACCCCAAATCTGCAGTGCTGGTCCAGTTACATTTTGTAGAATTACTGCATCTTTTATTCCCAGTCTACCGTCAGACCAAACTTTTCTGAGTTATCTAAATAGAGACAAAAAATTCTTTCTACATCACAATCTCCACACTAGACAAGATCTGCAAAGTCAATCCACATTCTGATGCCCTCAAAAAGGAAAACAGGGCTGGTTAACATCCTGATCACACTGCTGCTGCTGATTATAATTATGGTAATAATTATCTCCAACATTTATGGAGCACTTTAATTCCATCTTCTACTTTCAAATACCTTAATAATCCCTGCTTTTATCTTTCGTGAGAAAGCTTTCCTCTAAGTTTCAGAGACATATATCCAACTGTCTACTCAACATCTCTAACTTGGATGTCTATAAGGGATCTCAAACCTAAGATGTCCAAAGAACTCCTAGATTCCTGAAAGACAAACCCAAAACTGGTCCTCCTATAGTTGCACCATCTCGATGAATAGCACCTGCATTCTTCCAGTTGCTCAAGCTAAAAACCTTAGCTTCATCTTTTTTTCCCTCACATCCCATCCCATTCAGCATTAAATCCTGCAGGTCTGTCAATCTGACATTAGTGATGATATTCTTTTCCATTTTATATTTTTATATCTCCACATATCTGATGGAGCAATGTTGTGCTACAAAATGCCACCTCTTGGTGAAAGGGGTTCCAGAACTGATGCTCGATCAGACTTTTATTAGGTTTATTTCACAAGAGTGTCTGTGTATTTGGATGACCCCTCCTTTAAAAGCACAAATATTGCTTTGGGTTAATCCAGTAAACATATCACTGGAGCTCTAAACTCAGTGAGCTTGAATTCAAGAAGGACACAGAAAAGATGGAGTACTAGAACACAAGGCAAGCATTGGAAACTTTTCTTACACACTCAACTGTGTTTAAAAAAAATTATTGTCACTGACCAAAAAAGGATTCCACCAAGATGCAATCATTATGAAAACTAAGTGTAGCTATAACACAGAGTCACTGTTTAGGGTAAATAACAATTTATCCACTTATTTTCCTTTATCTAATATGTATTGAGGACTGTGAGAGTTTGAAGTTATTTTTTGAATCCCATAAGATTATGTTCTTAAATTAATCTATTCCTGTGAATGTGGGGCCCTTTGATTACATTAAATTTAGTTAAGGGGCCTTGGTTAGATTACTTGATAAGATCAATTTAGGGCTTTTGATTGGACTATGTCAGTGAGGCAAAAATCCAGCTTGGGTTTCCACCCTCTTGCTGGGTATGATATAAACAGAGACACAGAGAGAGACACACACAGAAAAAGGAAGCCTCTGTTTTTGACCTGCCATGTGAGAAAGAATGTGAGGATCACTAGCAGCCAAAGCTTAAGCAAGAAGCCCCCGAGAGCCTGGGCCCTCAGAGCAGCTCAAGGCTGAAGAGATGAGCTCCAGGAGCTGGACTCCGGGAGACAGTGAGCCCAGAGGGGAAGGCAGGGACCTTGGCAGAGATCGCCTCCCATCTTGCTTCACCACATGGCATGACACCAGGATTACCAAAAGCTGACTTTGGTGAGAAAGCATCTCTGAAGGTGCTCTGATTTGGACATTTCACAGCCTCAGGACTATAAGCTTTTACCCTAAATAAAATCTCCATTATAAAAGCCAACCCATTTCTGGTACTTTGCATTGGAAATCCTGTGACAAAATAAGACGAGGACCTACTATGTGCTAAATACTCTGACAAGAATTAGGGATACAAAAATGATAAGACAGGGTCCCAATCATCCAAAAGCAATTAGATTAGGGACAAACAGACCTTTGAAAAACAACAAAAAATAATGCACAAAATAATTACATGGATGGTATAAATACAGAGACTAAAACATGGGAGAAGGAGCCTGAGTTTAAAAAATGGAAACCAGTTTATTTAGCAGACAAATGATAGAATAGGTGATCTAGAGGAAGAGAGTAGGGTTTGTAAAGGCATAGAATATGGGAAAATTTGCTGAGAGGGCAATTTCTCTGTTTCCTAACACTTAGCATTCCTTTTTAATGGTTGCTTAATTATGATATTAAATATAATTTTTACCATTGGGCAGTCCAAATGATGTTTGGGGAGCTGTATGTAACATTTCTGGATCTGTTCTAAGACTTGGCAGAAGCTGAAAGCCAAGGTAAACAGAATGGAATGGGTTCTCAGTCCCTGGCTATGCAGACAAAGCTAGTTTTGGTAGCAGTGTCCAATTTTCTATCATAGGTCTTAAAAGAGGAAATCACTTTCTGGAACATGACTTTCATTAGTTTTGTGGACTTTAGAACTTAAAGGGCATAAAAGAACAATTCTGATTCAAATAAAGAGTCTTAATAACTTTTGGACATTCTATTAATTGATGTTTTTTTCATTCATTTAGTCACACCAGAAACATGCATTGAGGGCTGTTCCGATACCAACCACTATGTTAAATGCTGAAGAGAGAGAAATAAATAACACACAGTCTCAGCTCTCAAGACTCAAAGTCTATGGGGTTTTTAGGTATATTTATAAGATAGGGTAATAAATGATGAATGGAAGTAAATGTATAAAAGAAGCTTGTACAAAGGGAATTTAGGGATGGTTACATATGAGGGGAGTGAATGATGCCTTCCTAGAGAAAATGAAATCTGACTTTGCTTTTGGATAATAAGGGAAGTGGTGAAATTGTTTTAGTCTGGGAAACAGCATAAGCAAACACACTGAACATGTAAAATATTATAGTTGGTCAGGGAAGTTCCACACAAAATTTAGGATACTGGAATAGCAGGAATCCGGGTATGATATAAGGTATAGGCAATGACAAAATTTATTTACACATTCAAAGTTTGCCTTCTTTTTGTCTTCTGTGACAACCTCCTCTTTGCCAAGCAGCATGATTACATTATAGGCTGCTTTTTATGGCCCTGGGCTCTTTAACATCCAATAAAGAAGCAATGCTTTCTGATACAGTTGAACAGCTGCTGTTAAGAACAAGATTAACAAATGAGTCAAAATGCGCTGCTGAGGGTTAGTTAATGCCTTATATCAGTGTTAATTAAGGTATTATTAAAAGCCTGGCTGTTGCCTCTTGTATTCCTAGAATTTACACACATACTTCATTAATCTTTGCCCTCCCTGCAGGATAAGCCAGTGCACCTGTTTATCTGCACGAGCAGAAGTATTGCCTGCCAGATAGCTGGTGTGAGGTTCAAGACAGCCATGGATGACAAGTGGCAGATCAAAGAGAAAATGTCCCTACATTTTACTTGACTTTTACTTTCTCCTCTTTCTTAGCGATGTGCTCAGGTCCTTTCTTATTGTGCATATGAGTAGAATTGTGAGATATACTCATTAAATTCCTGCTACCAATGATTTCCCCACCAATATCAAGCACCCATTTTATATCCCAGGCATTTTATCCATGATTTAGAATTTAAAGTATGTGACAATAGCACAAGCTTGGTGAAAATGTCTCTATTTTAATACAATGAAAAATAAACATGAACAGAAAACAGAATGACAAAGAGAAGTAAAATATTGAAAGGGGAGGAAAAGTTCAGCATCATGCGCAGATTATTATTTGGAAGCATGGGGAATAAAATATATTTAGAGATGCTTAGAGGTAGGATTTCAAGCTTTGAGGGGCAAAGTAAAAGAAAATAACAATAGCAGCTTTTTTGCATTTATTGAATACCTACTTTGTCAGACCATATACTTTGTATACATCATTTCAACTAAACCCTACTGGCATTTATTTAAAGCCAAAATGATTCCCAGTTTACAGATGTAGAAACACAGTCTCAATGATTGTGACATGCCCACTGTCCCATGACTAGTAAATAATAAAGCTGTATTCAAATGTAGGTGAATTTATCTCCACTGATTGTGTGCTTATTGACTATGCTCAACTGTTTACACACTTCATAGCAACCAGCTGCCAGCAGAATTCCAAAAACGACTTTCAGTAAAGCCAATTGACTGGGCCTTTGGAGACTGGAAGCACCAATTCCATACATCATAACATTATGCTTTCATGCCAAAGGCTAGGTTAGGAAATTGTTGCTAGAGGAATGGATTTCAAGATAGATTAAGAGGCTATGGGATGATTGCTTGTCATTCAGAGAGGGTTTACCGGGAAAATTCTTAGGCTCCTCATGCTCGATAGTCTTTCCTTCAAATTTCTAGGTCCAGATCCTCAAATTTATCATATATGTTCAAAAATGTCTCTTGAGGACAGATGAACACATTATGAAATTAAACTCTTAAGAGATAACTATACCTGATTAATAATGTGTAACATTAAATATAACTGTAAATCCTATCAGAATGGCTTGTTTCAGCTGACCAGCATGCTCTTATCCTGTAAAATACTGTATTAGTCTGCCAAAGGTGTGCTGATGCAAAGTGCCAGAAACCTGTTGGCTTTTATAAAGGCTATTTATTTGGGATAAAAGCTTATGGCCCCAAGGCCATGGAAAGTACAACTCAATGTACCAAAAGAGGTACTTTCTCACCAAAGTCAGCTGCCACGTGTTGAAGAAAGATGGCAGGCTCTTTCTGCCTGGTCTCTCCTTCCTGGGCTTCCTCTTCCTCTTAAGTTTCCATGAGGGTCAGCTGTAAACTGTGAGGCAAATGCCTCATGTCTCTCCAGGGCCTCGTGATTAAAATTGACAGAACTCTCTCTTTTCCCATGTGTCTTTTTGAGTGAATGTCCATTTATAACAGCCCACCAATGGGGCAGGGACTCACCCTGAGTCACACCTTACTGATGTGGTTGAATCAAAGCTGTAATCTTAAAGGTAATTTAATCAAAGACATCTCAGCTGAAACTAATGAAATCAAGGGTATCACACCCAGAGGAATAGAATCGTTTACAAACACAATAGTTCTCTTTTTTGGGATTCACAAAAATAATCTCAAATTGCCACAAATACTATGCAGGAAGCCCAACTATAATCAGAAGTCTTCTTGGAAATCATGAAATCCGGGCATAAAGGGGTGGAATGAACTGTACCTGTCTCCTCTGTGGATATATACACCTTCCAAGTTGACTAGAATGTTTGTATCAAATGATCAGGGCACAAGACCTCACTGAGATCACATGGGAAACAAACTGACAAAAATCTTCCTTTCGGCCTCCTCTTTATTCTGGGCTCTATATTGGACATTCCATTCCATTATTTGATAAAGTTGGAGGTTTTAGAGGCACACTCAAATTCCAATTACATATTCCTGAAGATAATTATGGTTGCACTCAAATGGCTACAAGATTTCAAAGTACTGTTAAGTGTGTTTCTTCAACAGATATCAAACCTCCCTCATTTCTGGTTGGTTTTTAAGAATTTATTTCTTGGAGGTGACCCTAATATTATTTACTACACATGTATTTCTAATGTTAAGAAAAATGGCCACTATGTGTGCCACTAGTAAATGAGATTAGGCAGAGATGGTAGTCTATGTTGAGTACTTTAATAGGCTCCTGACTGTCTCCCTGAATCTCCCCTTGTTATTCTAACATTATTTTCTTCACATAGAGCCAGAATGCTCTTTTGAAAATGCAAATCTTAAGACATCAATTTTCATTTATTTTGCAAAATGGATGGTCTCCTATTATGCTCATTTTAACCTCTGAATTGTTAACATGTACCAAAGGTCCTTAGTATCTGGCCCCATCAGCCTTTTTGCTCATCTTTTGTTCTTTGTGGTCTACCACATTGATCTTTTCTCAAACACTTGAATATACCAATGTATCTCCTCCCATAAATCCTTTGTACATGTAGTTTAGCTTACCTACAATGCTCTTTCCTCCTCTTTACCCATTTAATTCCTTCTTATCTTTCAGACACCAGGTCAAATTTCATGCTTTACAGAATGACTTCTCTGAGATCATGACCTAGGTCAGATTTCACTATTACATATTCTTATATTAACAGGGACCTCTCCTTCATAGACATGATCTAAATTATAATTATTATTTGTTCATATAATTATTTGACCAATTATCTGTATATCCCACTACACTCCAAACAAATAAGGTTCTTTTTGAAAAGTAGTATATCCCTAGTGATTAGATTGGATTGATGCCTAGCAGGTTTCTCAAACATTTGTTGAGCATATGAATACAGCCTTGCTAATTTTCTGTATCTTCTCTGTGATTTACTTATTTTTCATAATTGAAGCATGTTAATTCAGTTTATCTTATAAAATTACTTTGTATTCACCTTCACCAATAAAGAAACATAAACAGTAGAAAATGAAAATCCCACAAAATCCCTGTTTCTTCCCCCCAAAATGACAAATATTTCCATGTAAACTAATATCCTTACAGTATTTATTTTCTCTTTTGGTGTGTATATGTGTACTTTTTACATGAAGAAGACCAAATGTTTGGGTAAGTATTACTCTTTTTTCATTTAATAAGATGTGGAGATCTTTCAATGCCAATTCCTATAGACCAACCTCATTCCTTTTGACACCCATCTAGCATTCCATTGTATGAAAGTGTTATTATTTATTTTACTAGCTCTTAATTGATGTGTATTTACTTTAATTCCAATTGAAAATAGTGCTGCAGTGATTATTCTGTAGGCCCATTTATATGTACTTTTTCAGTAATATATTTGCATAGATTCCTAACAAAGACATTGCTGAATGAAAGGAATGCCTGTCTTAAATGTTGATGTTTTTATCTTGAATTTCTTCCATAAATATTTTAGCCATTTAAGCTTTCACTAATAGTAAAAGAGTGTCCACAAATTGAAGTTGAATGCTTTCATAAATCTAGAGGACCCAATGCCCCATGAAGCTCACCTATATATTTCCCTAAACTGAATGCTCTGATTAATGAGATAATGCACATAATGGAAACATAACAAACTTTGTATGAGAAGGTAATAGCATACGTCCTTTTGATTCCTTGGTGGATTTCTTAAGACATAAGTGTTTAGAGCCTCCAAGGTAGCAATTGAAAAAAATCATTGATAAGGCCCTAATTTTAAAATCTGAATATTTAAGGTTACAGTGTATCAGCCCAGAGAACTTTTTATTTCATTATAAATTAAGCTCTGTTAGAGTGAAGGGTAATCTTAAAGTGTGGAGATAAAGAAGGCCTATCAACTATGATCATGAAAAAAAATGGACTACTTTTCTGGATGGTTTTAGGTGAAGGTTTCTTAGAAAAATCTATCCAATTTTATCCCCTTCTACTTCCTTCTGCCTTCCATTATAAATATTACAAAAACCAAAACAAGTAATAATAAAATGCTACAGAAATATGCTTCATGCACCAAACATATTTACATTCATTTCCCCTTGTGTTTTGGATCCTGCTGTAGATCTTGGGTACCCAGAGTATAGACATAACTTAGGCATTGAAGGCCTATGCTGGGAGGAATCCAATTAAGAATTTTTTTTCAAGGGAAAAAAAAAGGAAAACAAGAAAGTGCATTTAACTGGAACTTTGTGGTGATGACAAAATGGCCCTTTGATGGGAAGTCAAACTATTAAAGATATTAGAGTCAACAAGAAGCACCAGCTAGTAAAATTTTCAGAGTTCAAGCTAGACTCTTTTGCCATCCAATCAATGTCTCTGATCTTAGCCAACTTGGGACATGTTGACCATCAATGTTAAATATTACAATGCAAACAACTTACCTATTCTCTATTAAAATTCCAATGCCAGGGTTCCTTACTACATACAAAGGGGAAGCTATTCTTCAGTTTAAACTAGCCTTCCTACATCTCAGACCTATTTTTTCTTGATAAGTCCTGAGTAGAAAGAAAGCACAGCTGGTCACATCTCTATTCACTAGACTTGACAACTCCTGAGACTTCATAAGCCTCTGAATATTTCCACATCACATTAATAAAACATTTCAAAATCAAGCAATTAAAAAACTTGGGTGAAAATGGTGGTTGTATCAGGCCAGGGTTCCTCAATGGTAGTGTTATTTACATTTTGAGCTACATAATTTTATATTAAAGTGTGCTGTCCTGTGAATTGTAGGATGTTCAGCAGCACTCTGATGACAGTACTACCCCTAGCTGTGACAAACAAAAATGTCTCCACTCATTGCTAAATGTCCCTTGGGAAGGAAAAATCACCCTACCCCCTCCATTAAAATTGATGGTTGTACTTATGAACCTTGTTCTTGTGAAATTGAAAATTAGCCTAATATTATATATTGCCTAAGAGTTACCTTCCTGAAAGCCTCCTTTTTGCTCAAATGTGGCCTCTCTCTAAGCCAAATTCAGCACATAAATTCACTACTGCCCCCCTCCCCAGTATGGGACATGACTCCCAGAGATAAGCCTCCCTGGCACCAAAGGATTATTACCAAGTGCCAACTAGCAACACATTTGGGAAATGAGCTTGACCAAAAGGTGGAATTATTAAGTACAAATGAGTTTTTATGGCTAAGATATTTCAAAGTGATTCAGGAGGTCATTCCCGAGGTTTTTATGCACATTTCAGGAAGATCTCATTGGCTGCCATAGTAAATAGTGCCTCAAGCAGGGGTGATCCTGAGGGCTCTAGAGACATCTAGACACTGTGGCAGGGCAGATAATCTCAGGAATTCAGCACCTTGTCAGTGGGCCATACGTTGGAATATATGTTCCCCAGTGTAACAGAGTTAGACGTATGTATAATTTCCCTACCCTAGGCTCTTCTGCCTCTTTTATTTGAACCCACAATTAGCACTATACTCTTCATATGCGGGTTGAACCCTGAATCTCAGCAGAGTTGCAGAACCTACTCTCCAGGTCATTGGACTTGTGCAGGACAACCAACAAAATGATGATGATGGACAATGCCCACCCCCCAAAACAGAGAGTATCTACAACTGTAAGCAAAACGGTTCCATATGTTTGCCCTGTGGGATTGAAACCCCCTCTCAATCAGAAATAGAGTAGGTATCACCATTCTAAAATCCTTAAGTTTGAGGAATGAACAAACAGAAGGGGTGAGGAATGCAACTATGAACTAAAGTGGACTTATTATTATTCTAGTAATGGAAAAACTTGTAACATTCATATGAAGTCACTAGCAGAGGTTCTGAGGAGAGGGAGAAGGAAACACAGGTGTAACATGGGGCATTTTGGGGATATTGGAATTGTCCTGTATGATGTTGCAATGATGGATACAGGCCACTATACGTTTTGTCAAAACCTATAGAAATGTGTGGTACAAAGTGTAAACTATAATGTACACTATTGACCATGGTTAGTAGCAATGCTTCAATGTTTGTTCATCAACTGTAACAAATGTACCACACTAATGAAAGATGTTGTTAATGTGGAAAAGTGTGGCAGGGGGAGAGGGTGGAGATATGGGAATCCCCCTATATTTTTTATGTATCATTTATGTAATATAAAGCTTATTTTAAAATAAAATTAAAAAAACAATTTATTACTGTTCTAGGAAAGACTAACGCAGTCATAATCAGCAAGGGACACATTTGCATGCTTGACAGGGTTTTAATGTCTACAATATCAGTTAGATACACACAATATGGGATTCCCACTGACAGAAAATAGGAAACACCATCCTGGTTATCATCAGGCTATTGCCAAGGCTGGAAAATAGAGTGTTTCCTCTGAGAAACTCTTCATGGGCTGCCATGGAGATAGGCACCCTCCAACATATCTTAACAGAAAGACCATGATTCATTTGCTTGCTTTGTGCCACACAGAGTTCATAAAAAATTATCCTGAGTTTCAAGCCATCATATATTAGACTTAGGAATTGAACATAAGTCCCTAGAGGCAGGGAAGCATACACTTAAATCCTTGTTTTAGAGATGGGACATTTTAAAATCGATTCATCAGCCTCTTTAAAGAATTTTTTTGTTAACACTAACATATAAGGCCCTATATCTCCATATTAGTAGAGAAAGCAAGGGGGACTAACGTGTTGGGCCCCTACTATTTCACATATTTTAATATGTTATCTTATTTGACCTTCACATCAATACTATGAAACAGTTGTTATTATTCCGCTTTCATTAAAATATGGGGATATGAGACTTAGGCAAGTAATTTGCCTAAAATGAAACTTTAGGAGATGGGTAAGGTATGAATCCATCTTAGGTCTAACCCCAAAGCTAACATTCTCTTTCCACATTATGCAGTTTATTTTCTTCACAAAGTCAAGAGCACATACCACAAACCTTTCTTAAAGAGTCCCATTTATGAAGAAAAGCATTGCATGCAATAAAATCAAAATCACTTTTACATATAAAAGATAGTTTTTAAAATATAAAAAGAACATTTACAGGTCTGAATGATATGATAATGAGCACACATTTTAAGAATTGAAATTTAGAACCATTTAAAATAGAAAATGAATTCTTAGCCAAAATATGTGCTCCTGGAAAATAAAAAAGGAACATAACCAAAAGGCATTGAAACTAAATCACTTCCTGAGCCATAATGAGCTTAGGTTTTTAATCAGACTAATGAGAAAAGATCTGTAATTCGGCACAGCTCATGAGTCATACCATAAAGTTTCTCCCAACAGTTTCATGGCAACCCTTGATGTATCATTCATTAGGTACTAGAAAAGTAACATTTTCAAGAACACAATGAACTACAGACAGACAGGAAAAACAATGAGGGATCAGCCCCTAGCCCTCCCTTCCAAACTGCCCTTTACTTCTTCCTTCACTCGTCCCCAAGGTGTGATTACTACCTCTTGTCTCTACTAATTTGGTGAATCATTGGTGGGTTTGGAGAATGGTGTGGCTCAAGACCGATATAACAGAATTTTGGATGGTAGAGAAACTTCTGAATGTAAAAAAAAAAAACAACACCAACCAATCAACTTTCAATTAGACATCCTGCTCCACAGGAGAGCAAGGGTATACATCTTCAAAATTCATTGATATCTCTGCTAATAGGGTACATTAAGCATGACCACAAATTTAAAAATGGCTTTGTCAAGTTTTCTAAGTGTCCATCATCTGATGGTGGGGAAAGCATGATTGGTCTGGATTTGAGAATTTACAGTAGCATAAACAGTTGCCCGTAGTTTAAAGACTAAGAAGATGCAACTAGGCACTGAAGCCAAAAAAGGATCTAGGAAAAACCCAGAAGAACTCATAGAGAGCCAATAGATTAGGAGACATTTTAAAAATGAAAGACAGATACAAGACAAAGGTACAATATAGCAGGAAAAGTGCAGAGTATGGAATCAGAATATATTAAGCACTATCTGGATCTGCCACTTTTTAGCTGAGTAACCTTAGCAGCAAGTCTAAATGGCCCTAAACCTCATTTTTCCCACGTGTAAGAAGGGAAGAATGAGAATCCTGCTTCACAGTTCTGCTTAAAACATACAATGCAATAATGCATTTGAAAGTTCATTTTATTGTCATGATCTCTGTTATAAATATGATATATTGAATAGTGAAATTAAAAGAGGCATATCCTGTCCACATTATTTAATTGACTCTTGGTTTTCTATCAGCTTTCTTGTGTTATTTAAATCCTGGAGGGGAAAATTCACTTCATCCATATCTCTGTCTGATATCTAGAGGAGTCCCAATCCCTTGCATAGAATTCCCTCCCCTATATTCTGGATGGGTTTTCTTCTAAGCATGCCTACAACAAAGACAACTGATCTATACAAGTATCTTAGCATCTTACCACAAGCGTTTTTATTATTATTATTCTTTAGAAAATCCATTATTTCCTTGAAGTTTTGACTGCTCTTTTTGTGTACTTTCAGTCTCCTGTCTTCCTCCCTTGGAAATCTCTGACAAGGACTGTAGGATTCGATGCAATGAACACCATGGCCATTAGGGGGCAGCAGAAAGCAAAGGAGCATCACAATACTGGAGAAAAGCTCAGGTGAGTCAAGCTCAAGGAGGATCCTGGTCCACTCTGTTCCTCAGGAACTGAAACTATCTGGCTTACCAGGAGACAATATAAGATGGTGGAAAGTGAAATGTTATTGAAGTCACAAAAACTTGGTTTTTGAATAAATTTCCAGACAAATGATCTTAGGTATTTGGACCTTGGGTTTCCTTAATTAAAAGGAAAAGATATCATGATATCTTCCAAATAAGAGGTTAATAGATTTTTTTTTTCTTCAAAGCAACAAACATGGTGCCTGGGTCATAGAAGATTTTCAATAAATACAATTTCCCTTCTCTAGTTTATTAGCATACTTTAGAGGACTTTTCCAGTCTTCACTTCTGGAAAGTGAATTTAACTGTCCAGAGGTATACTTAAACACACAGCTAGCCTGATATTACCTCCATTCCCACCCCACCTCATCTTGCACCACTGCCAGACTTTGAGCTTTCTCAACCCGTTAACTCTAATTGCATTATGATCTACAGGATGAGAAGGAATCAGTTTTGTAACAATCTTGGATCAGATAACCAGTGAACAGAAAGATGACCAGTATGATAGGCAGGCTCTACTATGGTTCTCAGTGACCCCCATCTCCTCTTACTCACAGCTTTGTGGAATCCTTTCCCTTTGAGTAACTTACTTCTAATCAATAAAATATGTTAATGTTGATGGGTTGTTACTTTTGTACTTAGGTTACAAAATGGTGATTTCCATCTTGCTAGCAGATTCTCTCTCTTATCTTGCTAGCATAAATGAAGTAAGCCTTCATGTCCGAGAGGCCCACATGGCAAGGAACTAAGAGTAGTCTCTGGCCAATAGCCATGAAGGAACTGAGATTCTCAGTCCAACAGCCCTTATGGAACGGGATCCTCCCAATGACCAGGTGAAATGAGTTTGGCAGCAGAATGTCTCCCGTTGAGTCTTGAGATAAGACTAGCACTGGCTGACACCTTGATTCAGCCTTGTCAGGGACCTCAAAAGAGAGGACCAGCTAAATTATGCCCAGATTTCTACACTACATAAATTGTGAGCTAATAAATGTGAGTATATGTGGGGGTAAATTTGGGGATAATTTGTTACAGAGCAGAGATTACTAATACACACAGTAGAAGAAGATAAAATGGAATTACAGAGTAGGTGGAGGCCACATCATGTAGAGACTTTTAGGGCAGAAAAAGAAT
>PVKH010016645.1:0-15671 GCA_004027955.1 Chaetophractus vellerosus
CAGGATTATACTTTAGCCAGCTGAACTTATTAATCAGTAGCTGAAGCTGGAGCTTGACCATCTCTTTTCTTCCCATTTTGGGAAATGGGGTTTCCAACTCCAGCCACAGAATAGGTCCAGAGGCATCATGCACAGCCATTTGAGGATGGGCACCAGCCTCCACGGTGTGGCGTGCTCTACTCACAAATGTTCACTGCAGATGGGCAGTCTTCTCCTTCCGTTCTTTCAAGGATGTTGCAGGATGTCCACCTGGTCTCCTGGGCCCCCCAGACAGTGCTTTAGATAGTTCTGGGTGATTACTAACTGTCCTATAGGACAAGCTGACTCTTGGAGTTCCTTACTCTGTCACTAACTTGGTTGCTTCTACTTAATTAAAATGTAACACAGAAACATGAAGTAATCACATGCTGTTGGAAAAATGGTATGGATAGACTTGCTCAAGGCAAAGTTACCACAAAACTTTAACTTGTAAAAAACGCAGCATCTGCAAAGCACACTAAAGTGAAGCACACAAAAAAAAAGGTGTGTCTATATTGTAAATTAAAGTGTGGCCTTACTGAAGGAGGTTGGTCTTAATCCAGTATACAGGAGACCCAATAAAGAAAGAAACCAGAAACTAGAGTCAGAAAAAGGCCCCCATTTAGCCATTTTTCCTTTCATTGCTTGTGCTTTCAGTGTTAAGTTTTAAGAAACCACCACCTACTACCAGGTCTTGGAGCTGTTTCCTAACATTGCCTTCCAGTTTTATGGTTCTAGCTTTTATATTTGGGTCCTTGATCCATTTTGAGTAAATTTTTGTATAAGGTATGAAATAGGGGCCCTCTTTCTTTCTTTTGGATATGTATATGCAGTTTTCCCAGCACCATTTGTTGAATAGACTGTTCTGCCCCAGTTGGGTGGACTTGATAGCTTTGTTAAAAATCACTTGACCATAGTTGTGAGGGCCTGTTTCTGAACCATCAATTCAGTTCTATTTGTCTATCTTTATGCCAGTACCATGTGGTTTTTAAGACTGTAGATAGGTAATATGATTTAAAGTCCAGAAATGATAGTCCTCCAACTTTGTTCTTCCTTTTTAAGATGTGGGGATCATTTTTTAAAAAGTGTTTTGTCCAGGGGCCGGCTGTATAGCCCAGTTGGTAGGGTGCTGGTTTACCACATGGGAGACCTGGGTTTCGGTCCCTGGGCCTCCTCGAATGGGCGGGGCACGCTGCCCCAGGCAGGGCACGCTGCCTCAGGCAAAGGCAAGAACCCACGGGCGGGCAAAAAGGCAAGCCCCCATGAGCAAGGGCGAGCCCCCACCAGCAGGCAGGCTGCTGTGCCGGTGAGCTGACTCGGCAGGTTGCCCCAGCAGGGGGAGACAAGCAGACACAAAGGAATGCAGAGGAAAATGAACACAGCAAGAACAAGCAGAAGGGGGGGATGTGTAATAAACTAAAAAAAAAAAAACCTTAAAAAAAAAAAGTGTTTTGTCCAAAGCCTAATCTTCTTCATGGATGGTTTCTAAAATTTTATCTTGTCCATTTCAATGGACCAGCATTTTCTGCTTTTTTTGTTTATATTGTAATCAGTAGTTGTACCCTGTACACTTTACTATTTTAATGTGTTAACTGTGGGATTTTTGTCCCTGAGCTATCTGTTATTTAATGTTATATCCAGCTAGTGATATGACAAGATATTTCCTTGAATATCAGGAACAAACAACAACAACAAAAACAAGGCAAAAACACCTTTTGCAGCCTTTGTAAATTGTTCCTTCATTGACCCTTGGTCTCATTTACAATTCTGTACTTATATCATGAAGATCAGCTTAAGATGTAACTGTGGACCCTCTCCATTCTTTTCTGAGCCTGTGTCTTGTCTTGGGCTTGCCTTTGTGGCCTTAAGAATTCCCCAATTTAGAGGACCCCAAATGTACCCTCTACTTCCTATGAAATAGGCTTTTCCCTGTTCCACCTGCTCTATTGTATGTGTTATTGCTGTAATTCTTTGTCCCATGCTACTCTGTAATTGTTCCCTCTTTTTTATAATAATTAAAAAATTTTTAAAGATATTTCGATTACATAAATGTTACACAAAGTATATAAGGATTCCCATATGCCCCACTCCTCACACCTCCCACACCCTCCCACATAAACATCCTTCATTAGTGTGGCATTTTCATTGCAATTGATAAATGCATCCTGGGGCTTTGCTACTAGCATGGACCATAGTTCACATTGTAGTCTACACTCTTTCCCACACAGTTCTGCATGTTATGTGACAATATAAAATGGCCTATATCTGTCATTGCAGTGTCATTCAGGATGATTCCCAAGTCCCAGAAAAGCTGCTGTATTACAACTGTTTTTCCCTCTCCCTGCCCCCAGAGCCTCCACATCAATGTTGTAATTTCTTCCAGTGCTAGAATCACAATATGCCTATAGTAGAATACCAGTAAGTTCACTCCAGTCCATAGTTCATTCCCCAATCCTGAGGATTCTGGGATGGTGATATCCACTCCATCTCTAATTGAGAAGAAGCTTCAATACCATACAGTTGATGGATGGGACTCACTTGCAGTTGTCAGCTCTCTGTTTCCTTGGTATGGTGGTTGACAAATCCTCACCTCCTTGTTAGTTGTCCTGGGTTGTAATTGTTTCTTAATCTTCTTTAGCTGTATGTAAGGTGCATCTGCCTGTAGGGCAAGTTTGGGAGGTTGAGCTAGAGATAAGTTTCCTGGTTCAGTCCTTCTGGCTACCACCTTATAAATTGGTATTGACATACAGGCACCCCCTGTACGTGTATAGGGATTACTCTGCTCCCTCCAGAACAGGACCAGTCACCCACAATGCAAATGCAGGCCAGCTCCCCACTGCACTTTATAAAGGTTTGAGGGGGGGGCAGCAAGGACACCAGGAGCTTCTATTGTTTTTAAGTCACATTTTCTTGATTTAGCACTTATCAAGTTCCTGCAATCCTTTGACTGTTTTCCAGAGTTATGAGGAATATGACTTTGTAAGTTTTTGCTAGTTGTTCAAACATATTGTGGGGAAATGAAACCCTGGAGTCTTATGACGCTATCTTAGTGGTCCAGAAGTTTCTCCTGATTTTCCTGCTTTAAGAAACTTAATTATCCTGGAGAGAATGTGGATGCCTCTGACCTACTAGGAGAAGAATCATCATATATAAGGAAGTACAAAAATGGAATATTTTAAGATATATTGGGCAATATATCAATAAACCAAGTTTTCACAAGATTATATTGCAACCCCTATTCTAATTGCTGTTTTCTGCTGGGAGAGACTACTTCAAGGTGTTCAGTCATTACCTGTAGCCCAGATGTCTTCTTGTATCTAATCAGTCAAAACCCTTTGCTTATACTTTTTCCTGATAATCCTAGTCATGTCTTCACAAAATCCCATTGGTAGGGATCAAATGATATACCTCATTAAAGTCATGTTCAAGCTTCAATCTTCACTCCTGTGCATGTGAAAACATTTGTAAACAGGATCCTTGAAGCTGTTTTTGCTTAAGGTGTGGCCCAACTGAATGAGGGCAGGCCTTAACCCAGTATGGCCTAAGTTCTTATAAGCAAGGAAAACTGGACATAGAAACAGAAGCCAGATGTAGGAGAAGTCAGAGAGAGAGAGAGAGAGAGAGAGAGAGAGAGAGAGAGAGAGAGAGAGAGAGAGAGAGAGAGATTGCCTTGTGACAGGGGATTGTTATCACCAGAATACTACAGGCTTTGGAGAAAACAGAGCCTTGTTGATAAGTTGAATTTAGACACCTAGCCTCCAAAACTGCAAGCCAATAAATTCCTGTTGTTTAAGCCTACCAGCATATGGTAAGTTTCATAGCAGCCCTGTAAAACTAAGGCACCCATTATGTTCAGTCTCTACCATTTGGCTGTGTTGACATGGGAGAATAAATCTATTATCCATCACTGGCCAAAAACCTTGTAGGAATCATGACTACAAATTCAGGGCTTCTCCTGTGATATTTCTTTCCAATATTACCTAGAGTTAATTCATGGAACCCTTAGAGTTTGCAGAACATATTCAAAATCACTATTTCCCTTAAATTCAGCACAGAGAGCTATAAAAATCTTTAACAAAGATACAGCTGAAGCTTTGTAAGTTGCCATAGGAAGCTGTGTTCTTATAAGACTTCATTCTATTTATA
The DNA here is from genome assembly GCA_004027955.1 of Chaetophractus vellerosus. Lineage (NCBI taxonomy): Eukaryota > Metazoa > Chordata > Mammalia > Cingulata > Chlamyphoridae > Chaetophractus > Chaetophractus vellerosus. Next base: position 4,165 of record PVKH010016645.1, read on the forward strand.
ATTAAATCTTAATTAGTAGTCATAATTTAACTGAGCTGCTTTAATATTCCTTAAGCTATGAAAGGCTTATTATGGTTGTTTAGGAATCCTTGCATGTTGAATTAGTAAAACTGCTTTACTTTAATGTAAAGAGGCTTTTAAATATAGAAGAGTCTGCTGTACATGGTGGTAAGATCAAGGCATAGTCCATAAAGTGGGCTTTCTGTAGCAAATCAACTTTCCCCTCCTTAATCCATTTTTTACTCTGCCCTGATCATCTCACACCCTTGCTTCCACCTATGGCTTAAATTTTCTGTTGGCTACAAAATGTAGCCCCAAAGTCTTACCTAGCACATGTGACTTTACTTAACCTTCCAAAACCAATGCACCCACATATGCCATCACTTTCAACATCTCTTCCTACCAATCACAGTCTTAAGTCACACTCAAACAGTTTCCATGATATGAACCCAGAGATACTGTCCTTCCTCCATGTTTATACACAAGTTATTTCCTAGCTGGGCTGTCCTTTCTCCCTTTTTCACATCACAATTACTAATTGTCTTTAAGACTCAGCATTCTGTTGGGGTTTGGATTAGATGGCTTTGGTTTTGAATGCCAGTTTGAAAGCTGTTTACTGGTTTTGTGACTTTGGACAAGGCACATCATTATCCCACCACCACCAAAAATCAAATTCCAGCATTATGCTTGGATGAAAAATAAAAGAAAATAGAAACAATCACATGTTTATGGCTTTGATCACAGAGGAGCAAATTAAAGGAAATCAGAGACTATTCCTTGGAGTTAGGATTTGGGGTAGAATTCAGTATTTCAGGTTCCTTTCAATTTTTTTTTTATACCACAAAATGATAGTCATAACTATTTGAATGGCTTGAGAAACATGATTTTACTGTAGCTGGTTAATTGCAGTTGTCTTAGGTGATATTGAGTATTAATGCCCTCTAGCCAAAGGCCACCAAGTACACATCCATGACTGAAAAAGTTGGGTTTATTACTCATTGGAATGAGGAAGAGCACTTATCATAGGAATCATGGGCTTCTCAGTAAGAGTATGTTAGAAATATCCAATTACAAGATTTGGGTTTTGGCTGGGTGATTTTAGAAGGGTTTAAGAAGTGAAGATTTGATCTATTTTCAATGCTGTCTGAGAGTGGAGCAATTCTATAATTGGTTATCTCAATCAAACTTATTTGTAAAGAGGTCAGACTAGACTAGACCAAAACTATAATTGGTAAAGGAGCATCAGTCCCTTATATTAGCCAGGCAAGGGAGATGTTTAGTATTTTGTATGTTGTACATTGACCTTATTTTTGTCTGTGTTTAGACAAAATTATGGAGTGACCCTATTTTATTTATTTATCATGGACTCAGAGTGACAGTGTCTGATATTATTCTGTGCAATTGTTTATGTCCAACAGGAGAATAACACAAACATAACCTCAATGTGAATGCCAGGGCAACTTTAAACAATACCAAGTCTTGACTGTTAAGTGTCAGACTTAAGTTCTCAGATGCTTTTTCTTTTTCTCATGAGACAAAAAACTGAGAGATCATGTAAAAAGTATTTCTGTAGTTTATGGCCGTTTTGAAAACTTCTGGAAAGAAATCACATAGAAACATGGATACTTTTCTGGAATCTTCTGAGTAAGACTAAGTTAGAGATGGTAATTGTGCCCAGTTGTTTGGTCAAGCAAGCACTGGGCTAATTGTAATGCAAGGACATTTATGGGTTTTAGTCATCAGTGAGTTTATTGCATAGAGGCTGATTACATCTACGATGAACCAGGGAGATTGCCATCAGCAATGAGTGACATTTTATCCAATCAGTTGAATGCCTTAAAAGGGGAAGGGATTTCAGCATTCAGAGAGAATTTCCCAGCTTGTCTTTGGACAACCAAGGTCTCTCAGGAACTCATAAAGGACCTTCATCGGACTTTCATCGGAGCCCCTGGTTTGCACCCTGCCTGTGGAATCTGGTTTGTGTATCCCCATGGTCACATGAGAGAATTTTATAGTGTCATACTATTTACAGAGCTCTCCTGTTGATTCTGTTTCCCTAGAGAACTCTGACTAATATACCTCTAAATATGAGACTCTGTGGATGGCTGTGAATCTCCAGATAGGCCTGCTTCTGTTCCTGAGTGTCATTTTCTGTACTAAACTTTCTCCTTTGTTTAATATTTTGCTTACATCTTTCAAAATGTCAGATTTAATATACATTTAAGATACAAAAAAGCCTAAAGAAAAAAAAATTAATATAGTTACTACTTAAGTTACAAATAAAAGATTGACTACCCAGTTTCCTCTAGTATAGCCTTCCCTCATTACCTAAACTCTCTTCTACCTAGAGGTAGTCATTATCCTTAATTTGGTATTTCTTTATCATGCATTTATTTATACTTTTATATATAAGTATATATCAAAAAGCAATAGATTGTGCTGTTTTGGATGTTTTTTCATTTCATATAAAGAGCTTCATACATATTCTTATTCAACTTACATACATATCTGTCCTACATTTTTGTGAGATTCATCCATGTTGATTCACATAGCTCTACTTCACTCATTTTCTTTGTTATATGTTGTTTGAGTTTCCCAGCTGCTAACACAAATACCATACAATAGGTTGGCTCAATGTTATGAGGCTAGGAGAAGTCCAAAATCAAGACTTCAGCAAGGCAATGCTTTCTCCCCAAAGACTGTGGTATCTGGCATTGGCTGCCAGTGATCCTTGGGTCCTTGGTTATTCCATCACATGACAAGCACGTGGCACTTTTTCCCTTTCTCTTCTGGGTTCCTTTGACTTCCAACTTCTTGCTGTTCCCTATGGCATTCTTTCTCTCTGTCCAATTTCCTTTGCTTAAAAGGACTGTAGCTGTACTGGATTAAGGCACACCCTCATTCAGTTTGCAAACTTATATTTTAAATGAGTTCTCACTACAGGCCCAAAGGTTGGGACCTGAACATGCCTTTTGTGGGGGACATGATTCAATCTCCATTTTTTTTTCTGAATATGCTCCAATTTGCTGATTTTTCTGCTGTTGGGCATTGATATTGTTAGTTTCTTTTTGTTGCAAACAATATTGCTAAGAAAGTTTTTGCACACATTTCTTGCTTTACAGATGGGTGAAATCTATAGGATTTGTATTTAGGTGTGAAATTTCTGAGTCATAGAGTATATGTCTTCAACTTTAATTCTCTAAACTGATCACACCAATTAACCATCCACCAGAAGCATAGGGAAATTACCCACTCTCCACATTCAGCCAATGTTTGATATTGTTGAACTTTAAAATTTTCATAATATGATGGTATAAAATGGTATCATTGTGGTTTTCATTTATATTGTCCTATAGTGAAAACAGGCAACTTTTCACATGGTATTCATCATTTATGGAATATTGATCATCTAAATTGGCTGCTCTTAAGATTTTCCAGTTTTTCTATTAGGTTGCTTATTTTTTTAATTGATTAGAGAAGTTCTTTGTATGCACTATATATGGTGTTTTTTGTTTTTTGTTTTTTGTTTTTTTTTGCTTTTATGGTTGAAAATACTCTTATGATCTCTAGGTTATTTAAAAATTCTTGATAATATTTTGAAGAATGGAAGATTTTAAATTTTAACATGGCCAAATTGAATTTGGGAAGAACTCAGCTGAGTGGTTTGGGCTCAGGGTGTCTCCTGTGTTGCAGTGGGATGATAGCTAGAATTGGAACAGTAAGAAGAAGGTGGAGGGGGGTATCTCTCTCTTTTCATATAGGCTCCAAACTTCTCCATATGAGTCTCTGTGGGGACTTTTTTTGGGATTCTTCACAACATGGCAGCATTGGGGTAGTTGGGTTGCTAATTGGCAATACAAGATTCCAGTGGACTGTTCTAGCAAGCAAGGTAGAAACTGTATTGCCTTTAAATGCTTAAGAAACAATTCAGTAAAGGCAGCATGGGGCAAAAAGATAACTTGATTTAAGTCAAAGAATATGGCACAAAGCAAGAGGAGAAAGTTAATTTTATTGAGATTTAGGGGGCAATCAAATTCCTGTAAACAGAGGCTTTCCTAAGGCCATGAACAAGCACACAGCCCAGACAAGACTTAGATTCAGAAAAGATGGTGAGGCCCCTGTACTTCATATTCACCTTTGTCTGATCTTGATAGGAGGGCTAAATTCTGAAGGAGAGCATCAGCTAATGCAGAGCCACTTTTCAAAGACTGTGAAAGGAGGTTTATTTTTGTGTGTGTGCATTTGTTTGTTTGTTTTGTTAGCTCCTGTCACACAAGAAAACCTCAATTATATCATTTTTTAATATACAAACTTAATGAACAGACAACTCGGGGACTAATCTTAGAGTTAATACTTTAAGATGTACAACATACAACACAATATTACAAGATTGAAACAGAAACAGGAAATTATTGCCTATCCAAAGGAACAAAATAAAATTTCAGAAACCATCAGTGGAGAAGACCAGACTTTGGATAGACTAGAGAAAGGCTTAAAAACTGATCCTCAGTATAGTGAAAGAGATAAAGGAGGACACAGAGAAGGAACCAAACAATATCAGGAAAACAATGAATGAACAATATGAAAATCTCAATAAAGAGATAGAAATTTTAAAAAGGAACCAAGCAGAAATACTAGAGTTGAAGACCACATTAACTGAAATAAAAAAATTCCAAGAGGGATTCAAAAGCTAGTTAGAGCTAGGACAGAAAGAATCAATGAACTTGAAGAGAAAGCAATTGAAATGATTTGGACTGAGGAGTAGAAAGAAAAAGACCCAAGAAATGTGAGTGATACCATAGAGCAAACCAATATATGTATTATGGGATTCCCAGAAGAAGAGAGATAGGGGTGGAAGGAATATTGAAAAAAAAAAAGCCAGAAAATCTCACAAGTTTAATGAAAGCCCTGAGCGGCACACTCAGGAAGCCAAATGAACTCCAAACAGAATAAATTCAATAAGAACCATACTAAGACATATAATAGATAAATAGTTGAATGTTAAGGATAAACTCAGTGTTCTGAAAGCTGCAAGAGAAAAGCAATGTGCTAAGTACAAGAGAGCCTCACTGAGTTTATATGCTGATTCCACATCAGAAACCATGTAGGCAAGAAGGCAGTAGAATGAATATTTAAAACACTGAAATAAAATAATTTTCAACCAAGCATTTTATATCCAGTGAGAATGTTTTTCGGAAATGTGAAGAAGATTAAGATGTTACCAGATAAACAAAAACTTAGAGAGTTTGTCAGTAGATCTACTTATAACAAAGGTAAAGGGAGCTCTTGAGACTGAAATGAAAGGACACTAGACAGTGGATCAAAGCAGCATAAAGAAATAAAGACGGGGATTGTGGGAAGGTGGCATCAGATTAACACACAGAGCTCAATGCTCTAGCTAAAACAATGGAGAAAGAGCCAAAAGCTGTCTGAGAGACCTGCTTTGAGGGTCAACAGACCAAGAGTGTAAGTTGGGGTAAAACCCCTGGTGGCTCACTGCAGCTGACTGAGAGGGGAACAGACATCTTTCTCCATGTCAACTGTTTCAAGGGAAAAGGGAGGCGGAGTTGTGAGATTTTTCTTCAGTAAAGTTTTTCAGTAGATTTGGCTAGCAGAGCCAAATTTGATTTAACACAGAAACATAGGAAAGTCTAGACTGAAACACCTCCTTGGAAAGATGCACTAACAAGTGCTGTCTGCTGGCCGGTCTGGAAATTGCATGGACAAAAACTGTTTTTTGGTTCTTTCTGTACCCAAACCCCTGGAAGAAAATCTGCTCCCCATTAGTGAGTCCCTGGCCTGATTTTGATAACTTAAGCTGGGCAATTTTAAAGACTGAGAATAAGTTGAACCAAATATCGAACAAGACCTGTAAAAAACAAACAAACAAAAAAACAATAGGCAAGAGAGAGAAATCGACCATTAGAGTAAATTCACCAATGTATTCAGATGTCTAGACATCAGCAGAAAATAATAAACCATGATAAGAAACAGGAAGAGATGGCCCAGCCACCAAATATCCTGAAGAGACATAGGATTTCAGACAATTAATCAGTGATAATCACACAACTCTCCAACATTGCTTCAAAGAATTTAAAGAAAGTATGACTAAAGGAATAAAGGATATTAAAAAGACACTGGGTAAGCATAAAGAACAATTTGAAAGCCTACAAAGAAAAGTAAAAGACTTTATGAGAATGAAAGACATGATGGATGAGATTAAAAATGATTAGAGGCACATAAGAGGAGATTTGAATTGCTCTAAGACAGAATTAGTGATTTCAAAGGCAGAACATTGGAACTGGAAAAGACAGGAGAACAGAAAGAGAAGAGAATGGAAAAAATGGAAGAGAGTATCAGGGAATTGAATGACACTGTGAAATGCACAAACATTCACATTACTGATGTTTCAGAAGAAGAGAATGGAAAAGGGGCAGAAAGAATATTTGAGGAAATAATGACTGAAAACTTCCTAGCCCTTTTGAATGATGTAACTATTAATATCCAAGAGGGACAACACACCCCAAACAGAATAAATCCGAATAGACCTACCCTAAGACACCTGCTATTCAGAATGACAAATAGCAAAGACAAACAGAGGGTTCTGAAAGCAGCAAGAGAATAGCAGAACATCACATACAAGGGAATCTTGATAAATTTAAGTGCCAACCTCTCATTAGAAGCTATGTTGGGGAGAGGAATGTGGTATGATATATTTAAGGTACTGAAAGAGAAAAATTGCAAGCCAAGATTTCTATATCTGACCAAACTGTCCTGTAAAAATGACGGTGAGTTCAAAGTCTTCACAGACATACAAAAACTGATAGAATATGTCACCAAAATCCCAGAATTACAAGAGATACTAAAGGGAGTGCTGTAGCCTGAAAGGAAAAAAGATGCGTGGGAGATTTGGAGAGGAGTTTAGAAATGAAGATGATTAGGAAGGATAAACTAATGGATAAGAAGAGAAACAGTAGAATGATATGACAACAGAGAGCCAAAGGACAAAATGGATGAAGTAAGTAATGCCTCTACAGTAATAATATTGAATGTTAATGGCTTGTAATCCCCAATGAAAAGACATAGACTGATAGAATTGATTAAAAAAATATGATCCATTAATATGTTGTCTATAAGAGTCCCACCTCAGACATAAGGAAACAACCAGGTTAAAAGTGAAAGGTCAGAAAAAGATATTCCACACAAATAGGAACCAAAAAGGAGCTGGAGTAGTGTACTAACACTGGACAAAATAGACTTTAAATGCAAAACTGTTATAAGGAATGAAGAAGGTCATTATATATTAATAAAAGGGAAAATTCAGCAAGAAGAAATGACTGTACTATAATATTTATTAACTTAACCTGAGTGTTCCAAGATACATGAGGCACATGCAAAACTAAATATAACATAGCTTCCAAGACGCATAAGGCACCTGCAAAACTGATGCGAGAGAGAGATGTCTCTACAATAATAGCCGGAGACTTCACTACAACACAATCAGTATTGGATATAACATCTGTACAGAGAATAAATAAACAGAGAACTTAAATAATATGATAAATGAACTAGACCTAATAGACATCTATAGAGCATTGTACCCCCAAACAGCAAGATGTACTTTCATTTAAAGTGCTCATGGATCATTTTCCAAGATAGAGCTTATGCTGGGTCACAAGACAAGTCTCAATAAATTTAAAAAGTTTGAAATTATGCAAAACACTTTCTCTGACCATAATGGATTGAAGCTGGAAATCAATAATGGACAGAAAAGGGGAAATTCATAAATAAATGGAAATTAAACAACACACTCCTAAATAATCAGTGGGTAAAAGAAGAAATTGCAAGACAATTCAGCAAATATCTTGAGATGAATGAACATGAGAACACAACATAGCAAAATCTATGGGACACTGCATAAGCAGTGCTGAGAGGGAAATTTATAGGCCTAAATGCTTACATTAAAAAAAGAGAAAGCATTAAAATTGAAGAACTAACTGAACACCTGGAGAAATTAGGAAAAGAACTGCAAATTAATCCCAAACTAAGACAAAGGAAAGAAATAGTAAAGATCAGAGCAGAAAAAAAAAAGTAATTGAGAACAACAATAACAAAAATAGAATCAACAAAATGAAAAGTTAGTTCTTGGAGAAGATCAACAAAATTGACAAACCCTTAGCTAGAAAGCTAAAGAAAAAAAGGGAGAAGACACAAATAAATAAAATCAGAAATGAGAGGTGGACATTACCCCTGACCCAACAAAAATAAGTGGATACCATGAACAACTGTTTGCCAAAAAACTAGGCATTGTAGAGGAGATGGACAAATTCCTAGAAACATACAAATCACTTACACTGATGCTAGAAGAAATAGAAAACCTCAGCAAACCAATCACAAGTGAATAGATTGAAATAGACATAAAAAAATCCCCCAAAGGTGAAAAGCCCCGAACTGGATAGCTTCACAGGTGAATTTTACCAATCATTCAAAGATGATCTAAAACTAGTCTTGCTCAAGGTCTTACAAAAAAATGAACTGGAGAGAATGGTACCAAACTCACTCTACTCACTCTATGAAACCAACATCACCCTAATACCAAATGAGATAAAGATACTACAAAAAAAAAAAGAAAGAAAGAAAATTGCAGAACATTATCTCTAATGAATATAGATGCAAAAATCCTCAACAAAATACTTGCAAACAGAATCTAAAACCACATTAAAAGACTTATACACCACAACCAAGTGGGTTTTATCTCGGTTATGCAAGGGTGGTTCCACACTAGAAAATCAATTAGTATAATAAACCACATTAATAAATTGAAGAAGAAAAATCACATGATCCTCTCAATTGAAGCAGAAAAGGCATTTGACAAAATACAGCAGCTTTTCTTGATAAAAGCACCCCAAAAGGTAGGAATAGAAGGAAGCTTTCTCATTATGGTAAAGTGCATATATGAAAAACCTACAACTAGCATTGTACTCAATGGTGAAAGACTGAAAGCTTTCCCGCTGAGATCAGGAAAAAGACAAGGATGCCCACCGTCACCACTGTTATCTAATATTGGGCAAGACATTCTAGGTAGAGCAATGAGACAAGATAAAGAAATAAAAGGCATCCAAATAGAAAAAAAAAGAAGTAAGACGTTTACTATTAGCTGATGATATCACCTTATATCTAGAATCTCCTGAAAAGATCCACAACAAAGCTACTAGAACTAATAGACAAGTTCAGCTAAGTGGCGGGATACAATATTAATATGCAAAAATCAATAGCGTTTCTATATACTACTGATGTGCATTCTGAGGGGAAAATCAGAAAAAAATTCCATTTATAATAGCAACTAAAACAATCAAATATTCAGGAATAAACAATTGAGGACATAAAGGACCTGTATTTGGATGACTATTCCGTGTTCATGGATTGGAAGACTAAATATTGTTAAGAAGTCAATTCTGCCCAAACTGGTTTATAGGTCCAATGCAATCCCAATATACATCCTAACAGTATTTTTTGCAGAAACGGAAAAACCAATTATCAAATTTATATGGAAGGATAAGGGGCCCCAAATAGGTAAAAAGAACCTAAAAAAAAAAAAAAAAGAACAAAGTGGGAGGACTCTCACTTCTGGACTTTAAAGCATATTACTTAGCTATAGTGGTGAAAAACAAACAAACAGCATGGTGCTGGCATAAAGACATACACATTGACCAATAGAACTGTGTAGAGAATTCAGAAATAGACCTTCACATCTACCATCAAGTGATTTTTGACATGGTGGTCAAGTCCTCCCCACTGGGCCATATAGTATAGTAGTATACCAGTCTACTCAATAAATGGTGCTGGTATAACTGGATGTCCATATCAAAAAGAAAGAAAAAAGGCCCCTATTTCACACCTTATACAAAAATTAACTCAAAATTATTCAAGGACCTAAATATAAAAGTGACAACCATACAACTCCTAGAAAAAAATATAGGAAAACATCTTCAAGATCTTTTGGTAGGTGGTAGTTTCTTAAACTTCACACTTAAAGCATGAAGAGCAAAAGAAAAAATAGATAAATTGTACCTTCTCAAAATTTAACACTTTTGCACTTTCAAAGAACTTTGTCAAAACGGTGAAAATATTTGGCAATCACATATCTGATAAGCGTTTAATATCTATGATATATAAAGAGATCATACAACTCAACAATAAAAAGACAAATTACCTGATTAAAAAATGGGCAAAGGGCTTGAAAAGACAATTGTCCAAAAAAGAAATGCAAATAGCAAATAAATACATGAAAAAATGTTCAACATCACTAGCGATTAGGGAAATGCAAATCAAAACTACAATGAGACATCATTTCATACCTATTAGACTGGCCACTATTAAACTGTCAGAAAACTGCAAATGTTGGAGAGGATGTGGATAGGTAGGAACACTTATTCACTGTTGGTGGGAATGTAGAATGGTACAGCCACTGTGGAGGACTGTTTGGAAGTTCCTAAGGAAGTTGAATATGGACTTGCAATGCAACCCAGCAATAACATTACTAGGTATATACCAAGAAGAACTGAGAGTAGAGACATGAACAGAAATCTGCACACTAATGTTCATAGTGGCATTATTCACAATTGCCAAAAGATGTAAACAACACAGGTGTCCATCAACTGGTGAATGGATATACAAACTGTGGTGTATACACACAATGGAATATTATGCAGTGGTAAGAAAAAATGAAGTCATGAAGCATATGACAACATGGATGAACCTGGAGGACATTATGTTGAGTGAAACAAGCCAGACACAAATGGACAAATACTGTATGATTGCGCTATTATGAACTAAATTTTTTGTGTAAACTTATGGAATTAATATTTAGAATATAGGTCACTAGAAAATAGAAGTGGGTCTGTGTGTTTTTCTCCTGTGGAATGTATATCCTGAGTTGGCCCTGCTAAGCCCCTCCACCCTGGTTAGCTTATATAGCTTGTGCTGGATGAGATAATCTTCCAACCTGGGAACCCAAGTAACACCCCTACCCTCACCAGTAGCCAACTCAGAGGCAGGTGAATTCTCATTCCAGACTCAGTGTCTGGGAAGCCAAAGAGGGAGGGGATGACAAGTAGAGAATGGAAAGCTGAGGGTTAAAAAGTGCAGAATTGGTAACGAGGTTGTTTGTAAATCTTTAGAAATGAATAGGAGTGGTGAAAGCATTTCATGCTGTTTGTAAATAGCAGAGCTATTATATAGGTATGTGAGTGGTTGAAAGGTACAGTTTAAGGTCATGTATATTACTAGAAGGAAAGCTAAAATGTATAGCATGGGACTGTCCAAGATAGAAAAAGCTCATGTAAAATATGAATATGGGTGATATGACATATATAAGACTGCTTTTACAAAATATAAATATAAAGATACTAGAAAGAAGGAAAAAGAATAGCAAGTATGTATGTCAGGAAAACTTAGAGAGATTGAGAGATTATGAGTTTTTTTTTTTTTTTTTTTTTTTTTTTTTT
>PVKH010016646.1:0-15670 GCA_004027955.1 Chaetophractus vellerosus
TACTTAGCACGCTCACAGGAATAAGCATGGAATGGGTTCATGACTGAATTGTTCTTCATTCTTCGTAGCAAAAGGAAAAATTGGGGATATCTACTACATGACTATTGATTCAAAGAATAAAGTAGAAGCAGGGTGTTTTTGTTTTCTGGCTGCTAAAACAAATAATATGTTTGATGATTTGAGACTTCATGTACCCAAGAAAATCATGTCTTTAGAGCTAATCTGTTCCTGTAGATATGAATCTATTGTAGATTGGACCTTTTGATTAATTACTTCAGTTCAGGACGTTTTGCTTAGGTTACTTCAGTAAGATGTAACCCAGGGTGGGTCCTAATCCTCTTATGGAAGTCCTTTACAAATGGGATGAATATGGAGGGAGAGACGGAGAGGAAACCCCCAGAAGCTGAGAGAGAAAGTCCTGGAAGCCAGAGACAGAAATCAGTGGAACACAGAAGCATGGAGAGAAACCCATGGAAGCTGAGAGAGGAAGCCACAGAAGCTAGGAAGCTGAAAGCGAGGAGACCCAGAGGAGAAGGGAGGTGCCGCCGTGTGCCTCCCATTTGACAGAGGAGTCCAGGATCACCAACAGTCCGTCTCTGGGGAGAGAGCATCACCTGATGCCTTGATTTGGACATTTTTCTCAGACTTGGTACTGTAAGCTCATAAGTTAATAAAGCCCTATTGTAAAAGCCAAGCCATTTCTGGTGTAATGCCTTCAGCAGCTTAGCTAACTAAAATGCTGTGCAATGGGTTGGCTTAAACAATGGGAATTTATTGTCTTGCAGTTTTGAGGCTTGGAGAAATCTAAAATCAAGGCATCATCAATGTGATGCTTTCTCTCCAAAGACTGGTGTTCTGGGGGCTGGCTGCTGGCGATCCTTGGTCCTTGGCTTTTCTGTCATGTGGTAATGCACATGGCGGCCTCTCCTGGTTTCTCGTCTGGGTTCTGTTGACTTCTAGCTTCTGGCTGCTGCCTCTGGCTTCTTTCTCTGTGGCCTTCCCATTAGGCCGCCATCCTGATTAAGATCCATCCTGATTCAATTGGGCAACACCTTAAATGAAGTAACCTCATTAAAAGGTCCTATTTATAAAGGGGCCACACTCAGAGGAATGGGTTAGGATTAAGAACATGTTTTTTTCTGGGGAACGTAATTGCAAGCCACCAATAATTAAAAAATTATTCTAAGACACTGGCAAATATGTTTCCACTGCCATCTGTAGCTAGACCTGCTAAGGTTGAAGAGATGGTGAGGATTCTCTCCCTTTTATGCTTACCTCTCCTTGGCAATGTCAGATTGATCTGCACACACTAAGGAGAACTGTGCACCTAAGACTCCCAGCCTTCTACCAATCTGGGGGCGGGGTGTAAGGTCTGAAGATGGTGCCACTTAGGTCGATGAATGAGCTCGTCCAACATTGCAAAAGGCTCATGCCCCTGCTGCCAGTCTCTGCAGTTACTTACCTGTCCAGGGGGTAGACAGCAGGATGCTGGCTGGCCAAATGCGTTCTCCTAGTTCACACGTGCCCTGCCTCTACACTTGACGTTTTCCTGCATTTCTCTTAATTATTCTCAGCTAAAACCATCTGTAAATACTGAGATGATTGTATGCCTTCCCAAGTTGCAAACTTAAAAAAAAAATCCTTGCAACGTGAATTCACACTGCAGCTTTTGAACTGGCAAAATGGAAATCTTTAGTAAGGAGTCCCATTTCATTAATCAAATAACAAGTAGCATCTCCTATGCATTAACTGAACAGCAGAGATATTATGTTCAGAAATACCAACTGAGATCATTACATTCAACGTTTATATCCTAGTTCTTTGAGTATGGGCTAAGGGGAAAATTGTTAAACTGGAAGAATGGAGGATATATGGAATGGACTTAGTCTTTACCTATTACTGTCCACTTTTAAGTTTAAAAAGAGCTAGTTTGCTTTGTCAAGAACCACTTAAAGGTTCTGAATATCCTTTGAATAACCTGGTATTGCGTGGTCCCCGCTGGTCGTCTCTGCGTCTCCTGCTTGCCCAGCTTCTGCTGCCTCGTCTTGGGGTGGACGTGCTGGTGGGCTGGTTGCTCAACCGCTCCCGCCTCGAGGCTGGACTGCCCCTCACTGTAGTGCTCCCGCTTGTCCCCTCATACTCCAAGGGCCTCAGTGAATACATATTTAATGGTGCAGGCACACATCATCTTCTAGGCAAGGTCCTTGCAGCAGGAAAGAATGAAGTCTTCCAGCTTTGGCAGATGATGACATTATGAGCAGGTCAGCTGCCCAAAAGAGTGAGCTGCTTCTACTCAGAACATTCTGAGGCCAGTGCAGTTACCTGCTTGCTCTCCAGTGAGGAGCCTTCGGTGGCTCCTCAGAGGCTTTGCCATCTGGCTCTTGAACTTGATCTTGTGTGATAGCCTTGTTATTCAGAGACTCCTATCTTTGACCCTAGCAGATTGGTCGTTTAATCCCTGCATTTGGATAAATTCATCATCCCATAGGGACCCAGGTGCACTGCAGTTACGACGGAAGGTCTCACAACCTCACGGCTTAGAAAGATCATGGCATTTTTTCTTTCTAACATGGCAGCCTCAAAGAAAAAAAAGCACTTTGAAGTATTCTCCAACTGTTTTTTTTTTTTGAAGTGGGCTCAGTCACAGATGTACAAATATTGTTCTTTTCCTGAAACCTCTAGTTCTTAAACTTCAGAATGAATATTTTAATATATATGGCCACCTCAGGAGAAATTTATGGGAGAAAATGGCAAAGGGGTGCTCTCATTATTTCTTAGAAACATGAACATTTTAACCACATGCTTTGGAAAGCCTAACTTTTGTATGTGAGATCAAATAAATGTTGATGTCACTAAGATGCGTCCATCTATAGGAGATTGTGCTTGTTTTTGAAAGGTCCCTTGGCTGCCATTTTATTTGGACCTGTAGCATTTAGAATGTGTGTCACATCCAAAAAGATGGCAAAACCGATCTCTCATTGGATTAAACAGTAGGAGGATCCACTTGGATGTGCAGTAGAAATAGTAGCTTGAAGGAGTGTTAGCCATGGAAGCAGGGGGAATTGTAGGACGTGTACTCACCCTAGGCCTTCTAAATCCGAAGCAGAGGCTGGAGCTGGGAGCAATAGTGATTAGAAAGCTTCCCAGGTGGATCTGATGAGTAGCCAGACTTGGAAAGCACTGGCCGGTGGCTCAATGTGCTTCTGGCTGGAGTCTGGTCTGATCATGGTCTCAAGTTTGGAAACTCACCTGGAATGGCCTACTTTTTTTTTCCCCCATTTTATGTCTCGTCCATTTTAGAATGCACTGCCTGGAAGTTTTATGTCTATGTTTGCCTTGTGTTTGAGAGGTAGAAGATGAGTTAATTGTGTTGAATCCTTTTTGTGTCTCCCTCTGCCCCCAGGAGTCAGCACCTTGAGGTCAGGCTCTAATCGCTGAATTGCTTTTGGCTATTAGGTATTCCCGAAGCGCCGGGCTCCTTATGCACAAGGACAGGGCTCTGTGGATAGGTGCTGATGTAATTTGCTTTCATTAAAGGGGGATAATTAATCTCAGCCTTTACGGAGAACATTTGGACATACAGACCCAGATGAGAGCCTGGCTCACTCGTATTAAAAATTGTGGTTTTTCCACTTAATTAAAATAGGCACAGTAACACAAGCTAGAAATAGGTTCTGCTTGTTAAGGGCAGGGCAACCCTACATCCATTCCATTGAACCTGAGCATACTGAGAGACAGAATCAAACATAATTTGTTGTCTCACCCCTGGAAACCATTCTTTAAAATATTTCCCATTCTGTAACGGTCAGTGAGGACCTGCTGCTGTGTGCAAACCACTTAAGCGAGGCTGGCATCCATGAGCCACATCCCTGACCTTGCATGAAAAACCACCCACTAATTAGGGTTGGTCAGTTTTGTTCCCAGGAGTCCCAAACAGTCTGGCAGGAGAAGAGTTACTTGCAGTGATGCAGCGCACATTTCCAAGAAAGGGAAACAGTGCTGACCGAACTTTGCATATTTGCAGTCGGGAGGAAGGTATCGTTAATCCCATTATCAAGGACTGTCAGGCCCGCCTTAGATTTTTCTCTTCTCCTCCCCTTGCCCCATAGTTTTCACTTAGTTCTGTTTTATGAATAGAAAGACTGTACAGGTACTTTCCCCATAGAAATACTTAAGTTAATAATTAATGTTATCATGGCACCCTTCCTGTGTAGCTTTGCGGTAAACTCGACATATGTGGGTAAGATAGAGGGAGACTATTTAGAAACAAATATAAGTTTAGGATTTTGTAACTTTCTGAATAATCCTCACTACCCAGGGATGGCTGTTTGCTTTTAAACATAGCTTCTTTTATGCTATTTTCTTTTAAATATAGGTTTCTTTTAAAATGAAGAGCAAATGGGACTGGGGTATTACAGGACATCAAGGGGACAGTGCGGGGCTTGGGTGTTGGGGAGGATGGTGGGTTATGTACCCCAACAAAGACACGTTCTTCCCCTTAATCTGGATTACGGGGGCCTTGTCAGAAGGCCATAGGGAGAAGCTGGCAGTCATCAGGAACCCAGAAGAGATAGAGGAGAGGACATCGCTACATGAAGGGACCAGGAATTCAAGCTGAGGAGCCACAAGGATGGCCGGCAGCCAGCGCTGGGACACTGCACGTTTTGGAGAGAAAGCAAGCCTTGCTGATACCTAGATTTTGGAGCTCCTGAAACCACGAGCCCGTAAAGTCCCGTTGTTGAGCCATCCCATCATGTGGTATTGGTGATAGCAGCTCAGGCCGACCGTGGCAGGAGGTGGGGCAAGCTTCGGGGCCTCTGGGTTCCAGTTCCCACGTGTTAACACCTTATCCTGACTGCAGAGGGTGTAGGGTCTGGGTGAGTCTTCCCTGTTCATGGAGGCAATGAGTTCCTTCTTGGGATCACCCAAGTCCCAGTAGTGTAATGACTAGACAAATGCTATCTGCTGTTACACAGGTGTGGCTTTGAATCCCCGATTGGGACCTCCCATTTGTGTGAATTTAAACAGGCTTCTTAATCTTCCCAAGTCTTGGTTTTCTCTTCTAGAAAAGGGAGCAGTAGTACTTTATTGGCAATGCATGCACGATACCTGGCACAGGAAAAGTGCCAACACGTGGTTACTGTTCTTCACTGAACTCATCACATTCCAACTTATTATAACATATACTTATTACATTCCTTGTCTCTCCTCCCCCATGAAATGTGAGCTCTATAAGGACAGACATGTTTATGTGACCTGTTTCCTGACATATCCCCAGTGCCTAGAAAAGCGTCCTACAGAGATTTGGCACTTGATAGATAGCTGTTGAATGAAGGAGTGAACTTTCCAAGTAAACCAATGGACTTGGTAGAAGCTTTGTGTGCCTTTTGGCTGTATTCCAGGAAGACTGACCACAGATTGGCCAAGGAAGAGAGAAACAAGAATAGCAAGTATTATTTGTCTATAAATTGAGGACCACTGTTGGCAAATCAATTAATTTTATTTGTGGTTCCTTCTCTTAATAAATGTATTGATGAAGGATCGGTACAGAGGATTGAAGGACTAAACAATTTATCCACAAGAAATTAGGGCACTGTGCCCCTTTCTGATGGGCAAAATGAGTGGCGATAAAAAAATAATTTTTCTTCCTCCTTTTGCTTATTTTTGTTTATTTATATTTTTTCTTTGTATTTTATTCATTTATTTTTTTAATAATAATATCTTTTATTTTTTAAAAGATACTTAGATTACATAAACGTTACACAAAAATATAGGGATTCCCATTTTGTATTTTATTTTGACATTATTTTGGCTGTGACAATTTGAAGGTGAGCTGGTTAAAATAAAATATTAAAGTTGATGGTAGAAATTGAAACCTGACTTCATTACCTCCTTAAATACTTTACCTGTATATGCATCTATTCAACTCTTCATATGGAAAATATAATCTCAGTATATAGACGTGAAATAAAGTGCAAGGCACTGATGGGAGCTGAATGGCTGCTAGGATGGAGATGGAGGTGAGAGGGGGCAGGTGGCGGTGGCTGGGGCGCTCAGGTCGGGTCCGGTGGTGGGAAGTGGGCCAGAGGGCTGTGTGCAGGGAGTGCAGCTCCTTCTGTCCAAGACCGAACCTGAGGACACTATGAGCGACGTGCTGGCCTCGTTCCATGGACATGTAATTAGGTTGGCCTGGCACCCACCGCGGATGGGGGATGGCCGGCGCGGGAGACTCCTGGCTTCTCTCTGGCTGACCTGCCCCTCGGGTCTCACGGCTCTGTGGCTGTCAAGCCACTCTGTGAGGCCAAGAATAGACGGGGTCTCTGCTTAATCTCTTCGCTTATCTGGACAGAGCAGTGTGTGTCCCTGGGGAGAGCGAGGGCAGGGGCGTTAGGCCGAGCGCCACTTTCCAGGCTGCGCGATAATTTGTGAAAGTCAGGTGGATGAAATGTGAGGTTACTGCGCAGGACACGGCCCCTTGGGCGGCGTGCTGGCCAGAGGCCCTTCTGCGTCAGTTTGTCCTAAGGGGCAGGAGCAGACCTGCGAGGAGGGCCGCATTCTTGAGACGTGGGATTAGGTGTCGTCACCAGGGCTTTGCGGACGGGTTATTTTAAGAACCCTCCGTGCCAGCTCGTGTGAGTGTAGTAACTGGATCCTGCTGAGAAAGAGGGCTACGTTTGTTTACTTATAATATAATCCCCTGTAATGAATTTTATATGAAATAAAATACTCCTGACCAAGGCAAAATTTTAATGTAAACTTATTTTCAATGGCGTTTTCCTCATATGTAGAAAAATTTAAAAAATGGAGCACATGAAAAAAAATGATCCTATATTTTCCTGTCTTACTCAGCCAAAAAAAATCTGACTTATGGTCGAGAAAAGCTGCACCGTCAGGATGGCTTCTGCTGAAACAAAGACTGTGTCGATTTAAAAAAGATATTATGCTTGCTTGTGGCTCTCTTCGCCGTGTGTCGTCTTTAGTGACTTCGAGTTTGGTCTTGCTTAATGTTCTCAAGTTGCAAATGTTGCGTTTTGATGCAAGTGAGCGGAAGAAAGTTGACAGTCCTGTATATTAAATTGGTTCAGGCGTTTTGTGTGTTTTTGTGCTGTGTTACCTATATAGCCTCACTGAGGAGTTCTGTTTCTTTGGGGAACAAGTGAGAATCGTTCCCCTTTCCACTTACAGATCCCTCGCATATTTATCTGAAATAGCCTGCTGTGCAGCTCACCTGTGTATCTTTTCTGTGCTCACATAAAAAAGGAAAAATATCAACAACTGCTTTGAACCATAGTCAAGTGAGGTTAAGCTGATGCCAACTAAACTTCGTTACATATCTAAAACCCAGAAATTTTGAGTGGTACTTGAAGGCTGCGTATTTAAAGCAAATACTCACTTGGGTGACCTGGTAGAGAGAAAGTCTCTCTTTGATCCCAGTAGATGATTATGTTAGAAATAATGTACCCAGGCGGTACATAGCTATAATAGCTGTTCCCATTTGGAGCTGGCTCTCTTGGCTTCAAAGCTCCATTTCAAGGACACTTTAGTTTCTTAAGTGTTAAATACCTACTTCAGTTTTCGTTCTATTTGAATTATTTTGACCATGCAGCTTAAAGAGTGGTTTTCCTCAATACCTTTTATATTTGAAGTGAATCTTATGCATCAGACATGTTTGCAATATGATTCACAATGTCTAGCATGTTCATTTAGTTGTGCAAAATGCGTTTACCACCATCTCCGTCATCGCCTTTAGCCACCCTCCTGCTGACCTTGGCTCTCTAAGTGGACACGCCTGTTTCCGAGAAGGGACTCTAGATGGGTGCATTTTAGGGAAGGCTGGCGTTTCGTTCCGTATTGCACCATTTTAATTAGAATTGAAGAAACCCTTGTACCCAGGCCTAGCACAGTACCTGTCATTTGATAAGGGTTCTGTAAACAAGTTTGATGAAAAAACTAACCTTCTCTTCCCTTTGGAATTATGTTCATTAGAACCAAAGGAACCCACGGTTGTAGCTCTATTCTGCACTCAAATCGAGCAGCTTCCGTTGGGCTAAGGCTGCTGCAGGATGCTCTCCCCGTGTAGTGGCCTGGCTGCCTCACCTGCCTGTCAGGGTGTTAGGGCAGGTCAGGGAGGAGATAGTGTGAGCCCCGCCCAGGAGTGCACGCTGTTTAGGGAGACAGGTGGTGGGGAAGCGGGAGGCGGTTTTCTCCGGGAGCTAAGCAAAGTAAATAACAGCGAGACACCAAACCAATCAAACCCACCAGCCTGGGTCCTAAAAGGTACTTTTGAGAGCAGCGCTGTGTTGACTCGAAGTGCAGAAGAGCACTTACGAGAACGGCTCTTGTTAAATTTACTCAATTTAGAAGGAACGTACTAGTTAGATTTCAAACATTCTTCTTTACACATTTTTGTTTACCTGTGGCGGGTTTGAATAGCCTTAAATGTCATTTTTGTTCTCAGAAAAGACCCCCAAAAGGGCAAATTTGGTTCTAAACTATAACAAGCAGATATTGTGAGTGAGTGTTTTGTGGGCCAGGCGGCACCCGCATCGTGTTGGGGCGCCCGGGCCACGTCCGCGGGAGACTTGATTAGCTTGAGTCCAGTCCAAGTGTAAAGCAGGTGTGTGCGCCGTGGCTCTTCCCAGAGACGGAGCTGAGATGACTCATTGATTTTTCCTGACCTGAGGGCACTCGTGAGCAATAGGCTCACAGAAAGTGGTGACATTAGAATACAATGGCTGTCCAGAGGTCTTTTGGTAAGAAGTGAACCTGTGAAAGGCAGCATGGTTTGTGTCTGGAGTCATTTTATTAGCACCAATTAAACATCATACGAAATGTAAAGTGCCCAGTGGGGCGGTCCAGGATTTAACTCTGAATGTGCTTCTCCCAGGAAGGGACGGAAGAGCAGGTGATCCAACACAGACATGAGATGGCTGACGTGGGGGAGGGGGGGTAGAGGGACCTCATGAGTGTGCCTTGGGTAGAGCATTCCAGAATTCCTGCAGCCCAGAGAATCTGAACTGCCACAAGCCCTGAGAGGAATGGGTGGCACAGTTTCTTCTCATGAAATGTGGGAAAGGGACAAGGATGCCGGCTATCACTGTATGATTTAATTTAGTGCTAGCTTTAGGCAATGCAATTGGGTAAAGTAGCAGATGAGAAAATATGAGTGTTGTAAAGGAAGATAATACCAATCATATTTTCCAAGTTTTTGACCCCCAAAACACAAGATTAATTACAAGTATAAGGTAAAATTTCAGGAGCATTACCTATTACAAAACAAATGTGCTGAAGAAAACAGTTTTCTATTAACAGCAACAAAAAGTTAGAATATACAATGTAATGTGATTCCATTTGCAAAAATTCAAAATACCTAATCATTAACTTAAAAGAATGTGTAGGACCCATATGAAGAAGGTTACAAAGTTTAAGTACGGCAGACAAAGGAAGGATGGAGTAAGTGGAGGGCCTTCTATATGTCTTGGGAGTGATACATCCTGTTTCTGTGTTAAAGGTTACACGTAACACTTGAACATATATCATTACCCTTTTTATTTTTCATCCACATGTGGGGTTATGACCTACTTCTCCCCCTGGACAAATAGCTCACTGTTTTCTCTCCTACCCACTCCGCCTACCCTTCTGCTTTGTTCAAGTCAGAGCTCAGAGTTTGAGTGGAGTCTTTTGATGCAGAGTCCTCTGGTTTACCTCCTGCCTCAGTCTACCACTTCCTAACTGTGAGCTTCGACAAGGTTATAACTTCCTTTACCTTTCCAGTCTATAAAAAGATGAAAATGATGGCAAATATCTCTTAGGGCTATTGAGGTGATGAAATGAGCAAAGACACAGAGCAAGCCTTAGGCTGTGCCTGCTGCAATGTAAGACCTTAACCCATGTTAGCTTATTATCACGGAGGGCTGTAGTTTGAGCATTTTCTTAATTGCTTTATCTCTAGTTAACAGTTGCTTAGGCTGAAATAGTGCTACTGGTTTATTTGCTCACCATTGTATCTTGTGTTCCTTGCCTTCATCCCCTGGGTTAATGTTTTGTTTTGCTCCTATATACTCTCCAGTAGGTTTTACAGAGAGGATCTGTGATTGACAAACTTTATGAATCCTTGCATATCTGAAAATGTCCCAATTGAATACTAGTTTGGCTGGGTAAAGGATTATAGGTCCAAAACCAAAGTGATTTTTCCTTCGGAAATTTGAAAAGATGACCCTGTGATCTTTGCATTCACTTTGGTCAATGAGAAGTGTGAGGACAATTGGATTTTTGTTCTTTGGGGGTAATGTTTTGTTTTCTTCCTTCCTTTTCCTTGCTTTATATAGCTCTTAGGTATTTCCAATTGTCCTTGTTATATTTTATCACTTTATGTCTTGGGTTTTCATATACTCTGCTTATCTTATTTTAGCCAGAAAGGTCTGTTCTCCTACATCTTTTACTTTTTCTGTTTCTTCAATTTCTTCTTTGAGAACTAACTTCCATATATTAGCTTTTTTCTTTGCCTCTGGAATTGTTATTAGGTGGATTCTGGAATTTGTACAACTCTCCTGCCTGTCTCCTAATTTAATTTTTGCTTTTCATCTCTTGTTCTTTATTCAGAAAGGGTGTTTTGCTTCCATCTTGTAGTTAATTAAGTTGACATTCAGCTCTGTTCATTCTGCTATTTAACCCATAATGATTTTTTAAAAAATTGCCAATAATCTAATGTTTTGTTTCTAAAACTTCTATTTTTCTTAGTGGTAGCTTGTTCTCTTTCACTTAGAAGATATGATATCTTACCCCTCTAAGGATATTAACCGTATGACTTTTAAAGTCTAATATTTGCTAGTTAACTCTGTTCCATCAAGTTTTAATTGTTTGGTTAAGTCCTGATGTTGCTTTCCTTAAGGTTTTTTGGTCATTGGATCATCTTTGGACCTGAGAGTCCACAGTCTCCTACCTTTCCTTCATTGTAGCTCATTGAGAAGGTTGGCACTGGGCATGGGGCAGGCTTGGTTTTCCAGTGCCTCCTGGTGCCCATGGGTACTGTGGGCCCCTCCCTGCGTCTCCCACCCAAGTACTTAGGCCCAAAGCACCACCTGGGGGGTGGGGACCCGGTGGGCATGGCAGGCTGCTTTGCTTCATGGTTCTGAACGTGGTTTCCCAGTTCACCCCCATGACTTTTGCATCTCATGCTCATTGTGTCTTACTTCTGGATCTGGAGCTGCCTTGTTAAGGTGAAGCTGATTCCTTTCTGACTTTCAGAGACTCCTCAAGATTTTTGGTCCACATGGCATTTTCTTCTTGTCTCTTGGTGATTTCATGACTGTTTTCTTTTAAAAATCTATATCTATCTCTATCACCTCTATCTCTATCTGAATCTATCACCTATCAGTAGCCAATTATTTATCAATCATCAATTATCTATCAATCATCTGTCATCTATCATCTCTGATCTCTGTCATTTACAGAGTGAGAAGGGGAAGTAGGTACATGTGCTTAGGTGCCATCATGGTCCTACTCAGAGAGACCATGTCTCTGCTATAGAAGGCTCCACACTGGTGTCCTCTGAGGGGGGTTGCCATAAAAAATACAGGGTGCCCAGTTAAATTTGAATATCATATAAACAATGAGTAATTATTTTTAGGATAAATTTGTTCTGTACTTATACTACACGAAAAAAAGATTCATTGTTGATCTGAAATTTAAACTTAATCTAGAACGCTATTTGTTGTTCATCTGAAATTAAAATTCAACTGCACGTCTGTATTTTTATTTGCTAAATTGGCAGCCCTCCCCATGGGTGTCTGGTAAACAGAAGCTGCACTGCCTCTAGAGACATACATGAGATGGAGGGTGGGGGCGGGGGAGAGAAGTACCCAAAATTTAGGGGTCCCGAAGCAAGGGCCTGTCTGAGCCCCAATGGTGCAGATCCATTAGATCACATCCACCCTGAGGGCTGGATCAAATTGAAGGCGGGATGACCTACCTGGCATCCATCAGGTGCTTTCTTGATGCTAAATTTGTAATTATATGAAAAATCCAAACAATATTTAACACTGAATACATGAATTGCTAAAAAGGAATATGCCAAGCGTCATTTCAAATGTGATACCATAAACTCTACTGAGTTATTTCTAGTACTTTGCTTGAAATGTAAGATATTCTTCAGTCGCATTATTAAAATATGCTCTTTAATTACAGTTCCTCTAGTGTTTCCATTTAATATCATTAACTTCAAAGATGCTGAATGTTGGATGTGACAGCTAGCTAGCTAGCTATTTGCTTACAGTTCCTGAGGACACATTAAAAAAGAACCAGTGGGTTAACATTAAGAGATCACTTGAGGTTTTTCTTTTTTCTGTTCTCCTGACTGTGGGAGGCCAATGAACTAATGTTAGCAGCTAATTATTGTTGATGTGTTTGTCAAATGATTGTAAGAACTGTAAACACAGCTTTCATTTTTATTTAGCCCTGGAACGGGAGACACATGGCTTGCCTTAATCTTCGGGGAAAAAGTTCTTTAAAAAATTGCCTGCATTTTTAAAAGTTTCAAATTGGAAATCTGCTTCTTCTTTCTCTCAAAATCTGTGGTAATATATATTTTTTAATGAAGGCAAAATGAAGGCAACAATTCGTTTTCTCCTTTTCTTGTTATTCCCAGGTGACAGAATTTTGATTTAGTGCTTTCTGGGAACCCCTGCCTTGCAGAATGCAATTCTGGGAATGAAGAATTAGCTCCCAGGGGTTGTCCCTTTAGAGTCAGATCCCTTGCTCTCTGTTTATGTATGTGCAGCCTGGCCACACTGTCTGTGTCAGGCAAAGAGGTGATCGACCTTGATGTTATCTACATCTTTAATAGCTTTTTATTCTTAGTCTAATCCTTTCACAGATGCTTCTCCCCTGCTGAAGCTTTGAGTCTTTGCTTTTCTAAATTGAACTCATTGTGTAACCGAAGCTTTCCAGTCTTCAGATCTGATTTACTTTTTATTCTGTACCTTTTGCTCTATGTAGCAGGAAAGTAATTCAAGGGCTTGGCTAGCACATACCAGAGCAAGGGGACAGCAGAGAACGCAAGAGAAAGACAACTTAGAATTCTTATCGCAGTATTTTCAGCTGGCTTTATTTAAAGTGATTTACTCTTTTCCTCACGCTGCAGTTGTATTTGACGTATACTATTCAGTCTGTGTGGGTATTGCACACTTCTTTATGCAGAGCTTTTTTCAGGCTTTTGTTATGGGCAGTGTCTTCCTTTCTTGGCTGCTAAAACGCATACCAGACAGTAGGCTGGCCTAACAGCAGGAGTGTATTGGCTCCTGGTTGCAGAGCCTGGAAGGCTTCCTTCCTCCTAGGGCTTGGTATCTGCTGGCTGGCTGGCGGTCTTTGGGGCTCCTTGGCCTTTCTGCCACATCGCCATGCACGTGCCGGTGTCTTCTTTCCCTTCCGGATTCTGTTGACTTCCAGCTTTTGGCCCTTCCTCGTGGCTTCTCTTTCTCTCAGTCTAAATTTCCTTCTGCTTAAAAGGACCTCCAGTAATCCGAATCAAAGCCCATTCTGATTCAGCGGGCCACACCTTCACTGAAGTGGCACCTTGGAGAGGTCTCAGTTACAGTGGTCCACACTCACGGGATTGGGGCCAAGACCAAGACCATGCCCACACCGGGGCTCATGAGTCAGTCCACCAGAGAGCATCCATTTATCTTTTGCTGTCAGCTCTATGATATGGAATGTCACCCTTTTAAACATGACTGGGCCAGGGTTGCCAAGTATTTTTAAAGGATAGAATGAAAAACCTGTGTCTGACTGAGGAATTGAGTAAGGAGAGGTAGAGAGGGAGGTCGGAGTGGCAGGGAAAGAAGAAGGGGAGCAGAAAAGAGGGAGAAATAGAGGGAGAGATTGATAAAGAGACATGTAAGGAAAGACTGGGAAATAGAGAGAGAGAAAGAGATGGAGAGAGCCCAAAAGAGAGAAAGTGTAGCGGGACAGAAGAGGAGAGAGGAGGGAATGCCAGTGCGATGGAGAGATGAGGGGAGACTGAGACGCCTCAGAATGAGAAACTTAAAATCCTTTGCCAATAAATGTCCTTAAAAGGACATATCTTTGTAACTACAGTGTTTCTGAATGTAGTTGGCCATGTGATAATTCCATATGATATTTAATACAGTAGGGTTACAAACTGGCAAAAAAAAAAAAAAAAAGTCCTTTTAGGTTTGGTTTAAGTTAATATGGGCTCTGCATGAATTTTTCAATTCCTAAGAATTCATAAAGCCAAATGGAGAAAGATAAAGGAAAGAAGCTCCATTCAGTTTCTGAATGAACAGTAAAGCCCAGTTGTGTTGAGAATAACGGCTCTTACAGAAGAAATCCCCAACCACAGGAAATGTGTCTTCAGGGCCTCCGCCCAGTTCCCTTGCTGGCTCCTTCCTTTGCCAGTGATGAACTGTGTTGGAGCTGCTCCTAGACCACCTCCCGAGAGCCAGTTGTGCCATCTCTCCCCATCTCCTCCAGTCTCTTCCTCAGACAGCTCGGTGCCTTCCTCTGGTATCTTGAAATAGCCCCTGGTGGGAGTTCACACCATGGAAATTGGCAAATGCTACAAATCAGGAGTTTTTCCCCTTGGAGAACTGTTTTAAACCTTGACTAGCCATTGGATGCCCCTTGTTCCCTTCCAGTGACCGGTAGCCATGTCACTTGCTCGTGGATTCCCGCACGTGGCTCTCTTCCCTGCCACCTCACTGACACCCAGAATGGTGTGCTCCAGGGACACCGGCCCTAAGTCATGTCCTGTGCTCTTGCTTTCCCTCCTTTTCCTTAAAATGCACTTGTCCCAAGGTCGATTCCTGTAAGCTGCATCGGAGGGCCTCTAACTTACCTGATATGACGCCCCAGAATGGCATTAAATTAATGGAAGATATTTTTCTATATGCCACTCTTGAAAAAACGGCAAAAGATTTCTAGATCTTGTGGAGTAAGACGGATCCACAGCTCAAAATGTTGGAAGGTCAGGCATGTTCCGCTCCTGCATCACAGCCCATGTCACAGGCTTCCCACCCCATTACATGGCTGACTTTGGTGAACACGACCCAAACCGCATTAAAATAGAACATGAAAGTATGTCTGGGTTGACAGAGATAATTTTTGGAGTCAGCGAAATTTTATGACTGAGATTCTTGATGCTTTGTTTACTGAACCATCAGTTTAATTTCAGTGAAACAAAAAGTGGTTTGGGGATTTGATTTCTGTTTTGTGTCTTCATCATGGGGATTTCGGGGACCCCATGTCCTCCAGAGAGGTTGAAATAGGTTTGTGTGTGCATTAGAAATCTTTCTCCCTGGGGTAGGGCCATGCTGTTTATTCAGGTAGCTAGGATAAGTCAACAACCAAGGGCATCTCCTCATTGGAATCTCATTGCTGGCCTTCCAGAGAGTGCTTGGTCTCTAAGTACCAGCCTTCTGTGGAGTCTCAGAACTTGGAATACCTCTTGTTATTATTAAGACTGGCCTCTAAACAAATAAGTATAACCAACAAAGAAAAGGGAGGGTGGGGAGAGCAGGAAGAGAGAGACAGAGGGAGGGAGGGTGGAAGAAGAGAGAGACAGAGAAAGAGAAAAGACAATGAAATATACACCAGAAATGGAAGAGCTAATGTTATAAGTCAGTTAGAAAAAAAGAAATCTCTCCCAGCTTAG
>PVKH010016647.1:0-15673 GCA_004027955.1 Chaetophractus vellerosus
TGTGTGTGGGGGGGGTTAAATGGATAAAAAGTAAATATATTTTTTTTAAAAATGTAAAGATGTTCAATAAATAAATTAATTAATTAATTAATTAAATAAGTGCTTGTTGTTTAAGCCAAACCACTGTGTGGTATTTGTCATAGCAGCAATAGCAGCAAACTAAGACATGTTGACTCACTGAAAATGTTTAAAATAATTTTAAAACCTCTACTGGAATAGCACAAATAATATACATAAATCTAGAGAAAAAGTTTCCACTAAGAATTTATAATTTCATAAATATAAAATATCTTCTAAAATAACAAGATTGAACAAATCAAGTGCTCCATAAAATGTCAGCCATTCTGAACAATTATAACTGTCGTATTTGTATTTGTTAGAATTACATAATGCAGATAGGTATTTTATTCCTTCAAAACCTGGAAGAAATAGAACTAAATACTTCTGATATGCCCTCTAATCACCACTCTCCCTCCTTCCCTCGCTCCCTCTTCATTGTCCCCTAACTTTTTCCATTTCTATAATTTCATATACTGTTTCTTCTATAGTTTTAACTTTTCTTGTAGCTTTTTCCTCCTTAGTCTATGAAATGTCCACACCAACGTACTATCCACCCCTCTGCATCATCTCTTACTCAAACTTAGATATGCTCACTCTTGTGATACCAAGCTCCTAATTTTGTCCCTCTGTGCTCTCTACTCCTGAAATATATATGTTTTCCTCATCACTAGGCAATGGATAATGTAGTGCCTGGTGCAGAGCCATCTAATGCAGTCTTGATAGTAACACAGATATATAAACTGTTCAGTTTGGCTATCACAGGATGACCTTAAGTTTTCCCAGATGAGGTCTAACCCCTATCTAGACCTGAATCTGACTGCTTATAAGATCCACTCTTCACCTGAATTGAAAACTACTGCATCTTAAGCACTATCTTCCCATCCATTCTCAGCCCAGAAGTATCATCCACAGAAATAAAGATTCTATGTGAACTGAAATTGTATTGAACAAGGCACTCCTCTGTGACTCTTCAGAGACTGTACTGATACTTTCATCTTAATTTATAGGATAATTTTAAATGTAAAGACATACTGAATTCACTGAACAATTGCTGAGGGGGTATCTCACATGAATTCAATTAACATAATCACTGTGGATGGATAATATAGATCACATTTTAGAAAAGCCAGTAATGATGTAATATTTTTAATAGAACTGGTCAGGAAAAGTAATAAGTAACAAGACTAAGACTCAAATAGCTATAGAGAAAGTGGTCCTTACATAATCTCTCTGGGAAAAAAAAATCCCTCTCATGGCATAATTCCATATAATAAACATATTGTGATTGCACAATGCAAAATAAACCATTATGAGCTATTGATAGCAATTCAAATTAAAGTATTACTAACCAGATTTTCTTGTTTTATGAAGCTTAACTAAAACATTTTTGCATTTATTTGCATTGAACTTGGCATCCTTTTCCCACACCACAAAAATAATATATGTTCAAAATTTGTCCTTTAATATAAAAACTATATATTTATTTTAGGCTATAGAGATTGACAGTTCCTGTTTTAGTCTTTAAATTAGGTTGGACACAGTCAGACATTATTCCATCTAAGAATGTTGTGTTATATCCTTGCCAATAATTCATTTACCACAAACCAAAAAAAAAAAAAAAAAATCTTCAGGGTGGTCTATGGATCTTTGGAGAACAGTCTTCACTGAACTAGAACATTTCATATAGTCACTCTTCAATAGTCACCCAATTCAGTCGCTTGAGAAAACGTCCCACAACTATTTTCGTATGAGTCCAATGACAATGGGTCGTTCCACAAGAATTAAAAAACCTTTCAGTAGTAAAGGCTCAAAACTCAAATTAAAATAGAACCCGTAGGCAGCTGAAAAATAATGAAGGGAGGAACTGGACTTAAAAATTAGAGGATCGAAGGAATTCTTTAAGGCAGTTTCCTTAAGAAGCCAGTTTTCCAAGCGAAGTGTTCTAGTATTCACAGGGCCTTTGTGAGAATTAAGACATGATGTACGTAGAATAATCGCCTAAATTTTACCAATGTAAAGCTCTTCCTAGAATTCCGTTAAGTTAAGCTTAAAATCCAAAATATAAAATGGAAATTTACAATGTAACAATGGAAAAGTAAGTGGTGCAAAGCCACCACTACTTATTTGCGTGCTATCATTCAGTTTTAAGCACTCCTTTAAATTTTCATGTGTACTTTTATCCAGTCCCTACCGGGACGATTAAAGCGGAGCAGCACAAATCTGACTGAGATTTGAGCGACTTTCATGGGTTATGAAAAAGTGCAATTCTACACAAATGTTTTGGCTTCAGGCAATCCGAGTTCTTGGGGGTGGGCAATTGCCTGCGCAGCGGATGTCAGAAGCGGGAAACCTCGGGCAGCTCCGCCCTGGGACCACCCCCAGACCAAGACGACAGGGAAGTCTTCCCCGCCTACGGCCCTCCAGTGCCAGCTCTTACACCGCCGTCCGCCCGGCCCGCTGCCTACCCCTCGGCTATCTCACCATCTTCGCCGGCGGCTTCGCTAAGTTGCTGTATGTGGGCCTGAGCCAGATCGCCGAGCTCCTCCACTCGATTTACTACACTGGAGCCTGCGGCCGCCATGGCCACAACAGGCGGGCTCGCCACACTCACGTGACCACGCCGGCCGTAGGTCACCTGATCCCGGATCCCCGTTGGAGGATGGAGGCGGGACTCGCCAGGTTGGTGGGAAGAGACGCCTGCTCCGGAGGGCAAGCCGGGGTCGGCGTAGGTCGTTCCGGATTGTTTAGCTCCTGTGGGACTCCCCGTACCCTCCCATAATCTCCCGCCTCTCGGAAACTTTAGGGACAGGGCGTGACGTCGGGGCTCGCCCCTTTCCCGCCCTCCCCTCTGAACCAATCGGGAGCCGTCCTTGCCCCCATACAGGTCCAATGGAAAGCTAGTTTTCTCTGAGAACGTGGCAGCAGTTGGCTGGCCGGAGGGTGCTTGGGCGCTGGCGAGTCGCGCTCCAACACTGCAATGGTAGGAGGTACAGAAGATGCATGGGACGGCTGAAAAGAGAACTCTCTTCGTTGGCCTTGTACTAAGGAGATTGCCTAAAATAAAAAGTTTTAATCACTTGGTCGGAAACAGTCGGATGGCTCCCTTGTAGGATCCAAGTCTGGTTACAGACGTTACTATGCTTCTGGATGGGAAGCTACAAACACTAGCTGAAGTTCCCATTCTGCTTGTCGCTTTTCTATATCTGAATTTTAACAGATGGATTTTATTTCTGACCTCCCTTGGTTAGCTCACATTTAAAGTACTTTAACCGTGTCGAGTCATGCGGTACCAAAACTTTGCAGCTACAAAATTATTTCTATTGCCAGACATCTCAGGACTTTCCGCTAAAGCCCTCTGTGGGTGAGACTCAACCGTGGGTTTCAAAGCAGTCAAGTCTAACTTGCATTTTGCATTCCCTATTTTCTTATGGCATTTTACTCATCATTCAGTCTGGCCCCGCACATCTTGAATAATCTTAATTTGTCTTATGGAAGATAGTTTGTTTTTTTTTTTAATTTAATACAAGCACTAAAACTAGGGAAATAGAGTATTCTGATCTATAGGTGATTGACCACTTGGTTTCCTAAGGTCATTTAGAACCTTAACACCAGTTTCTTCCCCTTTTCAATTCACAATATTGAGGGCAGGAATCCTTTACTAATTTTGTGGCCTCAGTGCCTAGTGCAGTGGCTGGCACATAATAACAACTCAAAATATATTTATTAACCAAACTAAAATGCCATGTGATTTTGTCAACATATTGCTATCTTATAATCAGGAAGTTGAAGGCCCAGAAGGTTGCATGACATGGTTAAGGTAGTCTAAAGAATCAAAACTCTTAATAGGCATTTGAGCTCTCAAATTCCAGACCTTACTAAATATGTACTCTAAATAAAATTTACAATTCCAATGATTCATTGAAAAATCGTGGACATACTTTCAACAGGAAACATACTAAACCCTGGGAATTACTGCTCAATTGATTCTCCGTTGTGTGTGTATCATTAGAGAAAGTTGGACAGGATCTGAGAGCATGCAGCTCCTCATTTCCAGATGAAGAACCTAGAGGAGATGTGACTATTAACCCTTTCAAACCTTAGCATACATGATTTCATGACTTGCCTTAAGTCATACCACAATAAGGACCTGTAGAAGGCTGTCTCGCCATAGAGATAAATAGGTAACAGTCAGCCCTTATGAAATGGTTAAGTTCATGTGTCAACTTGGCCAGGTAATGGGGCCCAGTTGTTTGGTCAAGCAAGCACTGGCCTCATTGTTACTGTGAGGACATTTCATGGACTTAAATCATCAGTAAGTTGAATGCATCTATGGCTGATTACAACTACAATCAACTGAGGAGATTGCCTTCGGTAATGAGAGACAAATCATTCAATCAGTTGAAGGCCTTAAAGGGGGAAACGATTTCAGCAGTCAGAAGAGAGAATTTCCATCTCTATTTCAGCCAACTAGCTTCTCCCAGCTTTAAGGCTGCCCTACAAAATTTGGACTTCTGTGTCCCCAAAGTTGTGTGAGACAATTTTATAAAATCTCAAAATATTTACAGATATCTCCTGAAGTTTCTGTTTCTCTAGAGAACCCCAACTAAGACAGCTTTGGTACTGGGAGTGGTTCTTGAGAAACAGAATCATTAAAATGGTATTTCTGAATGGTTCTGGGGTTTGGGGAATTGGCTGACTACTCTGATTAGATTCAAAGGCACTAATGACTATATTTCTAATAATCACCATGGCACTTATAGTCCATGGCGTGAGTTGGCAATAGAGAAATGCAAAATATCACCACTGGCTATGGCTACTCAAATGCTTATAAGAGGCAATGCTCTGGGTGAAAGTGTTCTTGATACCTTAACAGAGTTTTGTGGAATTAAAAGGTACGATGTTGGCTAGTAGTTCCTAAATATGCTGGATACAGTTTTAAAGAAAGGGATGAGCTGAAAGCTTCAAATTTGCAACTTAAACACCACATGAAGGACATGAAAGTTTCTATGTGTGCCCTAAAAGAAATTCTTATTTCATGTAGCTGCAGACTTGAATTCTCTGAAAACCAGTTCCTGACTCTCACTGTGCAAGTGGCAGAACTACAATGTAAATGAAATTCTCAGCCTTGTAGGATGTCTGCTGTTAAAGTGAGGGCATTGATTGGATAGGAATGGATCCTGAAAATTGGAATAGGGACATACGGGTTGATAAAGATGGCAGTGGGAACATTGAAACCAGAGAATGATTTCAGCAAAGGAAGATTTTAATAATCAAGTGGATAAGATGACACGTTGTGTGGCTACTACTTGGCCTCTTTCCCCAGATGCTCCTGTCATTGCCCAATGGGCTCATGAACAACGTGGCCATGGTGGTAGGGATGGAGGTTATGCATGGGCTCAGCAATGTAGACCTCCACTCACAAAGGCCAACCTGGTTATAGCCACTGCTGAGTGCCCAGTTTGCCAGCAGCAGAGACTGATACTCAGTCCCTAATAAGACAACAGCCTATTACTGTGGTGGGTTAATTACATTGGACCACTTCCATCATGAAAGAGGCAGCAATTTGTTCTAACTGGAATAGAAACATACTCTGGATATGGGTTTGCCTTCCTGCACACAATGTTTCTGCCAAAACTACCATCCGTAGACTTAGAGAATGCTTTATCCATCTTCATGGTATTCCATCCAGCATTGCTTATTATCAAGGAACCCACTTCACAGCAAATGATGTGCATAAATGGACATGTGCTCATGGAATTCATTGATCTTACCATGTTCCCCATCCTGAAGCAGCTGGATTGATAGAACAATGGAATAGCCTTTCGAAGACTCAGGGTACTATCTAGGTGGCAATACCTTGCAGGCCTGGGGCAATGTTTTCCAGGAGGCTATATATGCTCTAAATCAGCATCCACTCTATGGTGCTGTTTCTTCTATAGCCAGGATTCACAGGTCCAAGAATCAAGGGGTGGAAATGGGAGTGGCACCACTTACTATTATGCCTAGTGAACCACTAGAAAAATTCTTGCTTCCTGTCCCTGCAGCATTAAGGTCTACTGATCTGTGGGTCTTAGTTACAAAAGGAGGAGCTTCCACCAGGAGACACAATGATACCGTTGAACTGAAAGTTATGACTGCCACTAGGGCACTTTGGGTTTCTCATGCCTCTGAATCAACAGGCAAAGAAGGTAATTCCTGTATTGGCTGGGGTGATTGATCCTGACTATCAAGGGGAAATAGGACTTCTACTACACAATGGAGGTAAAGAAGAGTTTGCCTGGAATACAGGAGATCCCTTATGGCAATCTCTTAGTAGTGCCATGCCTGTGAATATGGAAAACTGCAACAACCCAATCCAGGCTGGACAAACAATGGCCCAGATACTTCAAGAATGAAGTTTCTACCAGGCAAAGAACCATGGCTAGCTAAGGTGCTTGCTGAGGATCAGGGGACATAGAATGGGTAGTGGAAGAAGGTAGTGATAAATATGAGCTATGACCACATGACCAGTTCAGAAAAGGGGACTGTAATGGTTGTAAATATTTCTTCCTTGATTTGTTATGAGTATGTTTGTATATATACATACAGCAAATATCTTTGTTTTCTTCCCTATCTTATCCCCTTAGCATATGACATAAGTTGTATTAGTTTCATGTTATATTATTAAAGTTATAGGACATCAAGTTTAAGAGTGAATATTACTCAATGACTTGCACCCTATTCTGGAGAGATTTAGTGCATTTCCAACTGTATGCAGGACAGTTGAGTATTGTTAGGTGAAAATTGTCTGTTATTATTTTTTATTTAGATATTAACTATGGTTTAAGGTAATGCATATGGCTGCCAGGTTGACAAGGGGTGGATTGTGGTGCTTAAGTTCATGTGTCAACTTGACCAAGTAATCATGCCCAGTTGTTTGGTCAAACAGGCACTGGCCTCATTGTTACTGTGAGGACATTTCATGGACTTAAATCATCAGTAAGTTGCTTGCATCTATGGCTGATTACATCTCCAGTCAACTGAGGAGATTGCCTACAGCAATGAGAGACATCTCATCCAATCAGTTGAAGGTTTTACAAAGGGAAGTGAAGATTTCAGCAGTCAGAAGAGAGAATTTCCATCCCTACTTCAGCCAACCGGCTTCTCTGGAGGAATTCATTGAAAACCTTCACTTGAGTTCCCATCTTGCAGCCTGCCCTGTGGAATTTGGACTTGTGTATGCCCACAGCCACATGAGACAATTATAAAATCGTAACATTTAGAGATATTTCCTGTCAGTTCTTTTTTCCTAGAGAAGACTGACTAATACAGCTCACAAACACACACTGAAAAAGTACTTAAAGCCAGAGAACTTGTGCTCAAAAAGAAAGAAAAGAGTAGTTCTTCTCCATTTTTATAGTTATTTTTACTTTAGGAGGCCCACATGAATAGAACAAATTAAATATATAATTCTAGATTAAAAAATTTGAAGAAAACATTTCTATCAATTCACTAAAATTATCTTCTAAAACAGTTAATTGATCCCATTTGTATCATTTTCCTGTCCATTTATTTAGAATAAATCCAATTAGCTAAGCAGAGATCAATTTCTCAGGGAAATTTTAAGAAATGGAAAGCCTTTTTTAAAAACAATGTCTCAATTGCTCCTGAATTACTGGTACTTATAATTGGTACCATTCCTTTGGAATCTTCACTTTACTGCTTTGTATTTTTTGTGTGTGTGTGTGAGGGTCTTACTTCCTCATATACATTTTTTAACTCCCTGTGAAAAGGGACTGAGTTGTTATTTTAATTTTAGTCGCTACTGGTTTTTTGCATGTAGTAGAACTTCATTAACTATTTGCTCAGGTCTTCACTTAATAACCTGTTATTGGGTCAGGCACTATGATAGGCACTGGAATATATGTAGTAAATAATATAAATCTGCTCCTTTCCTTTTGGAGCTTATTATCTAATGGGTGTAGACAGAGACATAATAATCATGCTAATGAATGCATAATTTCAAATTGTGGAAAGTTCTATGAGGAAAAATAAAAGGGATGTGATTTGGTTTGAGGGATCAGGTTAGGGGATGAATGAAAATTAGCCTGGTAAAGAATGGAGACATATCAATCTGGCTCCAATTAGGAGAGAAAAACTATACTGTAATTTAAACAGGAAAGTTTGATATAAAGACTTATTAAATATAATGGGATTGGTATAATAATGGATTAGCTAGTAAAAAGTAAGAAAACTCTAAAGTATAGAGGATTCATAGGTATAAGAGCAGTAATTACCCCTGGGGCTGAGATCCAGACCTTGCAGGAGAGCTCACGGCCATGCGCCACTGGATGGCAGAGTAGTCACTGTAGACCACACCAGCCAAATTGCTGGAATTTCACCCTCTGGAATTTACTGAAAATTCACCCTCCAGGGTGCTGGGAAAAGCTGTACATGAGGAGATATCTCATAGGAGGTATTCTGCTACAGAACTGCTCAAGGCAGGGGCCAGGGGAAGCAGCTGGCTGCTGAGTACTGCAGGCTGCCATGCATGGCAGGAACTTGAGCCAGAGAAGTTGCCCATGCTGTACCAGCCTGGTGTCAGAGAAGCTGCAAGTGTAGCAGGAACCTACCAAGCAAGGACATTGGAACCAGGAAGGGAAAAGGACCTTTTGCTTCTTGTAATCTTTCTCTGGCTCTTTCCACTGACAAACCTTAATATTGTGCCTGCTGACAAAGGAAAAAATATTTAAAGGGCTCAGATCTTTTCACAGAACAGAAAAAAAAGGAAGCTGAGACAATACATTGCTCAATGGCATCGTAGGGAAGAACATACCATACACAGTGAACAGCATATGAAGTCAGAAAGAACTTGGCAGTTTTGAGGAACAAAAGAAGGCCAGCATACCGGGTATGTGGGGGGAAGTGAGCATGTGAAGGTCATATCTTCAGGTACATGCCTGCCTCACAACATGGAAATGGATGCCAAAACCCTGGGGTGAGTCTCTATTGGCCGTGGTTATATTAACTGACTGTGTTTTATGGCCATGACCAATTTATCCATTCAATTAGGCTATTATTACTTCAATATTGAATAAGCACACATGTTATACAATAATGAACAAGGCAGGCCAGTCTTCACTGAGATAGCTCCAAGAGTAGATAGTTTGATCTATATAAAAATTATATAAAATACTCATATAATCCAAGCCAATCAGATTCTTTCTGGTGGTGATTTGAAACTTTGAGCAGAAAAGCAGAGTGACCAGGCTAACTACATTAATGTCAGCCCTCCAGAGAGAAATCCATCAGCTACTGCTGAGGTTCCTGGGGGAGAACTTGGTTTCTTCTTCCTAAATCTTGGTTGCTCAACTTTTCCTTGAGTCTCCTGTATTGATATCCTGAACCTAATCAAAGTCTGTTTCTGTTGCTTGCAACAATACTGTATGGGTACCGGTTAGTTGAGGTAGATCTTACAGGGCCTTTGATGCCATATTAAAGATTGTGGACTGTATCTTAAGTACAACAGGAAACCTGTTTAAGCATTTTAAGCAAGGGAGTGACATGATCATATTCTATTTTAGTGACACACTTTGGCTGCTATAAGGAGAATGGAATGACAGGACTGTGAAAGAGAAGTGGGTAGTTCAATTGGAAAGCTATTTATTTCTCTGGATGGTAAAGTAATTCATACTAGAGTGGCGACAGTGCAAATGAAGATATGTGAATCACTTAATACACTATAGAGGTAGAATCAATAGGACTTGGTGATGGGAATGGATATAAGAGATGAAAGAAATAGGTATCTGGAATGCCTTTAGGTTTTTTCTTTTCTTTTTTTTTTTTTTTGGTTACATATCCCCCCCCCCCTTCTGCGTGTCCATTCTTCTGTGTTTTTCTATGTCTGCTTCTTATCTCCCCCTGTCTTTTGCGGCGATGCGCCGAGTCGGCCCTCTGCGCAGGAGGCTTGCTCCGTTCGTGGGTGGCTCCATTCCGTTTTCACGGGCGGCTCCGCTCCATGTTTTGCGGGCAGCAGTGCTCCGTGTTTTGCGGGCTGCCCGGCTTCCGTGCTTCGCAGGCAGCAGCTCTGTGTTTCACGGGTGACTTTGCCCCGCCCATGGCGGCTTGCGTTTCTCAAGACCGTCTGCCCACTTGGAGAGGTCCCCGGGAACCAAGCCCAGGGCCTCCCATGTGGTATACCGGCGCTCTTATCCACTGAGCTATCTAGCCGGCCCCCCTTTAGGTTTTTGACGAGAACAACTTGGTTGATTGGGGTGCTATGTACTGACTCATACAGTTTTGGTGGGGCATATTGGTAAGGGAGAACAAAAATCCAGTCTTATTGGTTGATTTCTAGAGGTCTTTATGTAAACCTAAGCCAAATAAACACTTTAACCCAATGTAACGTTTTACAGGTTCATTCATCTAGAGAAGCAATTTTTTAAAATTTTACTTAAAAATATATATTTTTTATATTAACAGAGAGGGAGGGAGGAAGGGAAGGAGGGAGGGAAATGGAGAGAGTTCCCTTACAGACATAAGGGTAATTAAGAGCTGTTCTTGGTGAGGACTTGAAAAATTAAAGGCATGATAATTACATGAGTCTTGAATAATAAGAATTTACTATGTAATTTAAGCTCCAGATTAAATTCATTCCAGAAGAGAACAGAAAAGCTGTTGTGTTGTTTAGGTTTTCTAGGTCTTATTTTATTTCATAAGAAACTGTTTTCTCCCATTTTGAGGTAATTCATCATCTTTCCAATTTTGTTGGCAGCTCTATTTTACTATTTCCTTTAGCATTTTTCAAAGATATCCATATTACCTGCAAGATATAGCTGCCAAATAAATTACTTCTAATAAGCTTGCACTATTGCTACAATATGAGCTAATTTCCAAGTACTGCACTTTGTCTGGAAAATGATATTTAAAGATAGAGTACATTATTAGACGTTCACTGGAATCAAAATAATTCTAATCCAACTAACAGGACACATCAAAAACAATACAAAAATTGCTATTTAACTTAAGAAGATTGTATGAAAAGCTACACTTCAACTTATATTACCAGTTTAAAAAAATATCTCTATATAAATTAGCAAAACTTTTTAAACCTGGGAATATAAAATGTTGCAGCTACTGTGGAAAGCAATATGGCAGTTCCTCAAAACTTAAATATAGAATTACCGTGTTACCCAGCAATTCCACTCCTAGGTTATATACCCAAGGAAATTGAAAACTGGGACTCAGATTCTTGTACAGCAATGAACATAGCATCATTCACATTAGTTAAAGGTGGAAACAATGCAGTTGCCCATCACCAGATTAATGGTTAAACAAAATGTGGAATGTACACATAATGGAATATTATTTCACCATAAGAAGGAATGAACTTCTGAGACATGCTGAAACAAGGCTAAACTTTGAAAACATTATGTTCAGTGAAATAAGCAAGGCAGATAATAACAAATACTATATGATTTCACTTATTGAATTACCTAGAAATAGCAAATTCCAAAGACCCAGAAAGTAGATTAGAGGTTACCAGAGGATGGGAATAGAGGAAGGGGGAGTTGATGTTTGGTGGTTACACTGTGTAAATTTTGGAAATTTTAAAATGAAATTAATAACTGAAAAAAATCCTTAAAGCATATTCACACAAAGCACGAATTACAACGGGAAGATCAGCCACAGTGGCTTCTTAATTTCATAAAGAACTTATCTTAAGAGAAAGCATTACATCAGGTAGAATAATTTGGGCTGCAAATGTCAGAAACTCCAACTCCAACTTAAATAATATGGAAATACCTGTTTTGAAAAACAAAGCCCCGAGGCAGGGCAGGCTTCAGTGCTGACTAAGCCTGCCTCCATTTCTCTGCCACTCCCTTGACTCTGCCTTCTTTGTGTGTGGGCTTCATCCTTGGTCTGATAGTGAAAGGACAGTGGTCATTACAGGCCTTATATCTAAGGAAATTTACTGTCTCAAGGAAGAGAGAGGCAGTCACTGGTGTAAGCTTTCACCGAATTATAAAGAAGAACTTCTCCAGAATTCCAACCAAAACTTTCTTTACATTTCATTAGTTAAAACGGTGTCATATGTTTGGTTCAGAACCAATCACTGATACACGGGTTTAAATTACTGTTAGACTGATCAGGCCCATTCCTTACTTAACAAAACATGTGTGGGTTTTGTTAAGTAAGGGTGAAAATGGAAACTGTGCAAAACTGGGATCCTGTTAAGAGGAAAGCAGAGTGGATGCCAAGTAGGCAAGCAAAAACATCCACTACTAAGGTAGGTAAGAAATAAGTCCCATTACTTGTCATTCCTACAGGCACCCCCTACATTTATGATTTATATTTGCAATGATGAGCATTTCCTCATGTTGAAAATGTGATCATATCAAAGAGGTGAGTTTGATAAGCAAATTCATAAAGGCTGTAACGTTTGGAGAGGGAGATGCACATTAAAAGGGTTTCTTTCAATTAAACATTGTGACAGTGGATTAGAATTAGATTCAGATATGGGCTATAGAAATAAAAGAAACCTCAGAGGCTTTCACAAGATAGAAGATCTTTTCTTTCTCAGACTCAAGAAGTCTGGGGGTTGTCAGTCCAGGGTTATATAGCACTCCATGGTATCAGGAGCCCAGACTTCTGCTTTGTTGCTCAACCTCAAGTTTCATTCCAAGCCTTCAACTCAGTCTTGGTTCCATTCCCAAAGTTTCCTCTTGGTCTGAGATGGCCATTGGAAATCTACCCATTACATTCATATTCCAGCCAGTAGAACGAAGAAAGGGAGTTCATGCCCCTTCTTTTTAAGACTATCTCCTGGAAGCTGTGCTGTTTCTACTTACATTACATTAGCCAGAACTTAATCACATGCTCATACCAGGCTGTAAGAGAGGCTGGAAAATGTAGGCTTTCTTCCAGGCAGCCTGTGTGCCTTGCAGAAAGTGGGGTTCTAGTTTAGGGTGACCAATTATTCTGGCTTTCCTGGGACTAAGATTTTTATGGGGCATGAAACTTTCCTTAATAAACTGGGACAGTCCCAGGCAAGCCAGGACAGGTTGGTTACCATAGTTCTATTATGCTGGAAGAAGAGAAAGGATTTTATCCATTTTTGCCACAATCATTCAGGCTCTTTTGTTATAACTTACAGAAAATCTGATCCATAATGGCTTAAGCTAAGGAGATAATCTATTGGCCCATGTAAATGAAAAACAGAGGTCCAAATTTATTCAGACAGGTCTCTCCCCCTCTCCTGCCTCTCTTTTGGCCCTTCTCAGACAGATTGTTCCCAAAAGAGGCAAAAAGGCTGCTGGTAGCATCAAGCTCACAACCTCATAATCCATCAGAAAAGAAGTTCCTTTTTCCTGTTTTCTCCAACAATCTGAAAGAAAGCTGAGTGCCTGCCCCTTATTCACCTGAATTTGGTCATGTGGTTAGTCCCTAAACCCATCACTTTCCCCAGGGAGCTGCCATCCTTAGAGGTGAGGGTGGGCCAACCCCACCAAACTATCTGTAAGGAAAGGACAGTTTCATTTTTTAAATTGTGGGTACCAGGAAAAGGGTGATTGGAAGCTGAGTAGCAAAAACATAGATGTACAGTACAGATGGCCTAATCTCTAAGCCATGCCTGTAATATCTGAAAACTAAGTAGGTTCAATCCAGTGCTAGAAAGAAAAATCTTGACATTAGACAGACAACAAATGCACAGAAAGTCTAGATGACCAACTGGGATCCACTGATCCACTGATTAGTCTTATTCCCAATCAATTAGTTTTATCTATTTTTCCCTATGTGAGTTTAGAAGATAGGAACTTCAGGTTCTTCAAGTCCCTGAAATTATTTTGCTCTCAGTTCCACTGTTTTTCTGATGCCTTAACCTTAAGAAAAAGATATCTAAGCCCTACATTATTAGAGGATTCATTTTCTAGCCACAAGAGTTTGGTCTGGGAGATCCTTCCCATGATTTGGATGTCATCTTGGATGCCATATAAGTCAAGGAGGAGTCCCTTGTTAAAATAAACTTTCAGAGTCAAACATACAAGAGGTTCTTTCATTACAAGAAATTTGTTTCCTGTTGCTTTTCCACGAATATTGATTCTAAAAACATCTTAGTACACGCATAGTGTGCTTCTAACACTTATAACTCTTTCTCCTATTTTCCTTTATAATGTGTTTCTTTCCCCCTTCAAGAGCATATCTATTGTTGTGGTCCAATACAAAAATTTCATAATTATTAATGCATTTTATTGAGAGTACAGTTTTCATAAATTTAAAATGCCAAAATATGCTGCAATCATCTCCACTTCTGTTGCTAATTCTTTGTCATTATCTCTCAATCACTCTAGCCACTGCTATTTTTACTCTGGTTGCCTCAGGCTGAGCCAGCCCTGTCTGGTTAACTAAAACTACCTAAAGACCATCTAGTCCTGACATCAGCATTCTTTCAAATTTTCTGAAGACCAAAAATATTCCAGACTCATTAGAAAGCCTTTTAGCTCTAGCCATAAGTGTGACTATAATTTTCAGAATTCTCCACAATAAGCAACAATCTATGTGAAAAATGTTAAAAAAAAAAAAAAAAAAAAGGAGAGCAGCAGTCAAATTTCATGAATTTATTTGCAAAATCCTAAGGAGGATAGTATCTTTGTTTGCCAGAACTGCTATGACAAATACCTCACAATGAGTTGGCTTAAATAAGAAGCATTTATTGTCTCTCAGTTTTGAAGGCGAGAAGTCCAAAATCAAGATGTTGACAAGGCTGTGCTTTCTCCCATGATTGGTAGCGTTCTGAGGAGACAGTCCTCTGTCACATGGTGATCTCTCTCTCTGTCTTCTGACTGGCTGCATCCAAATTTCCTCTGTTTATAGGGCCTCCAGTCATAAGGATTAAAACATACCCTGAATCAATTTGGCCACACCTTAAGCAATAACATCTTCAAAAGATGCTATTTACAAATGAGTTCACACCCACAGGAATGTGGACTAAGACTTTTGTGGGGTCCATGATTCAATCCACAACAGATGTTAGTGAATCAACTTAAAAGATTGGTGATAGCCAAAATCAGTGAGGGAAAATGAGCACTCATACAGTGTTGGTAGGAATACACACTTGCACAAACTTTCTGATGAGCAATCTGGCATTATATATAAAAAACTCTTAAAATTATATACCATGATCAAGTGAGTTTTATCCCAGGTATGCAAAGGAGATTCAACACAGGAAAATCAATTAGTATAATGAACCACATTAACAAATTAAAGAAGAAAAGTCACATGATCTTCTTGATTGACATAAAAAGGGCATTTGAGGGGCCGGCTGTATAGCCCAGTGGATAAAGGCACCAGTATACCACATGGGAGGCCCCGGGTTTGGTTCCCCGGGCCCTCTCTGAGCGGGCAGACGGCCTTGAGAAAGGCAAGCCACCGTGGGCGGGGCAAAGCCGCCGTGGGCAAGGCAAAAAGCTGCACGGGCAGGGCGGAGCCGCCACAGGCATGACAAAGTCACCCGTGAAACACAGAGCTGCTGCCTGCACGGAGCCGAGCAGCCCGCAAAACACAGAGCTCTGCTGCCCGCAAAACACGGAGCGGAGCCACTCGTGAAACGGAATGGAGCCACCCATGAACGGAA
>PVKH010016648.1:0-15674 GCA_004027955.1 Chaetophractus vellerosus
TGGCTCTGCCCTGCCCACGCCACCGTGGCTTTTGCCTTCTCAAGCGGTCTGCCCGCCTGGAGCGGCCCCAGGGACCGAACCCAGGGCCTCCCATGTGGTAAACCGGCGCCCTATCCACTGGGCTATACAGCTGGCCCCAATTTTCCTTTTTATATTTTGGAGCAAGCAGAATAGAATTTAAACTTTGTTTCCATGCTTTGCATTAAAACGATCAATAACATGGGAGAAAGAGAGAAGGCAGTT
This sequence comes from Chaetophractus vellerosus, assembly GCA_004027955.1. Taxonomy (NCBI): domain Eukaryota; kingdom Metazoa; phylum Chordata; class Mammalia; order Cingulata; family Chlamyphoridae; genus Chaetophractus; species Chaetophractus vellerosus. The sequence continues at coordinate 244 of PVKH010016648.1, forward strand.
ATTTTAATTCTACCTTCAGATCTTCTATAGTCTACCACTCTACATGTTGGTCAACAATACTTGTTAAAGAAAATACCTTGCAAGTAACTAAAGAAAGAAGGAATCAAAAGAAGTTCCAATTATGTCACAAGTGAAACAATATAAAATGGAAAAAAAACTATAATGACTACATTGAGACAAATTATAAGGACAGGTAGGCAATCATATGGTCCCAACTCAGGACAACATGTGGACTGTTCATATCACACTGTTTTCACCATTTCTTACACATTAACTATTAATATCTACCTGCACATGCAAAAGCATGATATGATAATCCAGTATAAGACAGAAGGTTTGATCAAAAATGGAATAAGAAACATATATATGAACCATGTAACAGGAAGAGAAAAATAATTGTAGACAAAAAAATAAATGTATAGTAAATTAAGCTACTTCTGGTTAGAAGAGTTTGATTCCCTTGTTCCTATCCCATTTCAAAAGCTCTAGAAAAAAACTATATATGCAGGTATTTTCCAATTAAAGTTGTAGGTTTTCAACTAGAAAAAATGATTTAAGGGGCTGGGTGTGGCTCAATTGGTAGAGTGCCGATTTAACACATGGGAGGCCCTGGGTTTGGTTCCCGGGGCCTCCTTGGGTGGGCAGACCACCTTGGGAAGGCAAGCCGCCATGGCAGGGCAAAGCTGCCACGGGCAGGGCAAGCCCCCGCAAGCAGGACAGGCCGCCTGCGAGCAGGCAGGCTGCTGCCCGGTGAGCTCACTCGGCGGGTTGCCGCAGCAGGGGGAGACAAGCAGACACAGAAGAATGCAAAAATCAACACAGCAAGAACAAGCAGAAAGGGGGGGATATATAATAAAAATAAAAATAATAATAATAATTTAAAAGTTCCCTGATATTTTGAAAGATTAATATGCTAAATATTATCATTTTGAATTGACATTACTTAGCCATAAGAGCTGTGATGTATTTGCACAGTCAATGCAGAAGATGTTAGCCCCATTTGGCAAAATAACCCTCCCCTCCCGTGACCTCCATAGGCGCTGCCAGATCTCCCCTACCCTGATAACTGATGGACCAAAGCCCCCCTAATCCAACAGGATGTACTAATCTCACAACCAACCATGAGATTATCACAAGATTAACAAACATCCTGTTTGACAGTCTAACACGTCCATCTCCCCCTCCCCAAAACCTCCTCCCAAAATGGCAAAAGTTGGTAATCTTCCACACCATGTTTGCATGCCACATCTATGTGCCCCTTTTGTAAACCCACCCAGTTTACCAACTCAAAAGTATCTATCCCAAACCTGGGCAGGCGAGTGGGCTGAAGTCTCACTTCAGGTCCCCACCATGCCAGTGATTTAATAAACTTCTCTGCTTGAATTTTGGTCTGTCTCTGAACCTCACTGGACCAGGACTAACATATTGGTGCCGAAGCCCAAGAGGCTCCTTTGAGGCAGACCAAAGCCTTAGTGATCCTACACCTCACCACTGTACTTTTCCATCCAACACTGGACACTGATTCATCTTTGGGTGAGTCTCGGAACTTCTCTGGAGGGTCCTGTCCAGTTTTCCTCTGCCTGGAAATCCTAGTACAAGGCCAGTGGTCCTCCCCAAGAGTGGGGATCTGTCCCCACCATCTGACCTTCTCTGCTACAGGGATGCCTGGCCCGAGATCAGTCACCAGCCGTTACTGGCCTTCACCTGACCCTCCTAACTCCAGGGATGCCTGGTTCAGGTCCAGTCACCAGCTCTTTGGCCCCTAACTGGTCTGGAAGCAAAGGATTAAAAGATGCTTGCTTCTTTCCTTTCATACCACCTTATCTGAAAAATTTCTGAAGTCACCCGTACTGCACAAACCATGGGAAACTCCTAATCACTTCCTCCAAAAGAAACCCCTTTGGAGTATCTGCCCCTCAACTTTAAAACCTTCTATCCCAGAGGAGAAATCAAAGCAAAATTGCTTATTCTTCACCTTACTACTATCTAGCCTCAATATAAATTAGACAACAAAAGCCAGTGGCCTGAACATGGCATCTTTGACATCCAAGTTCTCCAAGACATCAAGAACTTTATTGAACGCAATGGCAAATGGTCTGAGGTTCCCTACATTCAGGACTTCCTTTTCCTTCGTAACTGTCCCATCCCTTGCCAGTCCTGTACCACCTACCAAATCCTCCTTCTCTGCAATAGAACTCCCCTTCTGCACACAGAAAACCCTTCTTCTGACTTGGATGCCTCCGATCATGCCCCTCTTCTATCACTGTGTGACTCATCTGCACCCGCTGAACCTACTCCATCCTCTTCGCATTCACCCACACCTCCCCCTGAGCCCACTACCTTCTCCCCACCCACCACCGGCTCTCGGGCCCAGCTCCCCGCTCCCAAGCCTCCTTCCCTAGCTCCTGTCCCACCTCTCCAGGAAGTGTCCTGTGCAGAAAGTATTATATGCATTCACATCCCCTTCTCCCTCTCTGATCCTTCTTATGGTATCAAAATTTTCAATACCCAGCTGTCCCTAATAACCTTATTTGACAAACCTACAATTGCTCACCTCTTACAAGTAAGCTTTTAGCTAACTCCTGAGTCTGTTCAAGTGTACTCCTAGAAAGAAAAACTCCAAAATATATGTGTTAAGTATCTGTCTATCTAAACTGCTAAATTAAAGCTTAACTGCATTTATAGTGCTCTAATATTTCTAACTGTTGTTGATAACTAGTAAAGGTGTTTCCAAAAAACAAGCTTGCATATTACAAGCAACACTGATTCCAGGAAAAAAAAATCTTAAAGCAGTAAAATCAAAGATATAAAATAATGAAAAGCCTATAAATAGCTATAATAGGAGTAAGAATTATGAATCAAGTTAATGAGCTTTATGTTTCTGTTGGTATGTCGTAACTATTTTTGCGTTTGTCTGTTTGTTCAGTGTATATTTTGATAACCTCCGGATGGTAATATTGAATTGATAAATGAAAATTCTTAAAAGAGCTCTATTCAAATGACCAAAAAATTAAATAAGCACTTATATTAATGAATAAATATGGATGCTAATAACACAAATTAGCATGAGTGTTAAATCTTTAAAATGATGAAAATTGTAAGTTTTGTCTAATGAAATTACTACAAACCTCTTTTAGAAAAAAATATTTTTTGTCTAAATTGAAATGAATATTTTTCTTCACAGAACAAAATGAAGGATGTGAGACTTAAATGGATATTGAAAGAAGTAAAAAGTTTATGGAAGTTCTGACTAAAATTTGACAAGTTTGTTCAAGGAAGTGTGTTTTGTCCTAAGATAAGATGGCCGGTTTTCAAAAATCAGAATGAAAGTATGTAGGGGGGGCAGCTGTCGCCCAGTGGATAGGGTGCCGATTCACCACATGGGAGGCCCTGGGTTCAGTTCCCGGGGCCTCTCCGAGCGGGCAGACCGCCTTCATAGGGCAAGCTGCCGTGGGCGGGGCAGAGCCGCAGTGGGCAGGGAAAAAGCCGCAACGGGCAGGGCAAAGCCGCCGTGAGCAGGGCAAAGCTGCCACGGGCAGGGCAAGTCGCCCGTGAACAGAGCAGAGCCAGCCGCGAGCGGGGCAAGCTGCCTGCGTAGTGAGCTGACTCGGTGCATCACCGCAATGGGGGGAGACAAAGAGGACACAGAAGAATGCAAAAAATGAACACAGCAAGAACAAGCAGAAAGGGGGGGATATATTAAAAAAAAGTATGTAGGACAAAACTTGAATGCATATGGCAAGTTGTAGAAGGTATTGTGGTAGCATTAAGTAAGGGAATGTGTTCTGTGAAGGCAGAATTTGTCTTGAGATGAAGTAACTATAGTCTATGTGAGTATGGATAGTTCTAAGAAGTTTATACAAGCATTGTTTAAACTTAAATATTTAAATGGCTAATTACAGGAAGTCATTATTAAACAGAAACTGAATTGATGCTAATAACAAAAAGTAATTTCAGAACAGAAAAGCCTGTCAGAAACCACCACAATCTGCATATTAAAGCAGTGGTAGGAAGGCGATAATTTTTATTCCATTGGGAATCTTAAGTTTTCATAAAATAATGAAAAAAGTAATTTTTCCTGTACTTCTATAATAAAATACCTGTTAATTAATGTAATCATGGTAATTGTATGTTATAAGAAATTTGCTTTGAGACAGTTCCCTAAATCATTGCAGTAACTTATGTATGTAGGGTATATAGAATTTGTTTTTATTATTAAGGAAAAAGAAAGTAATTTTGTCCTAAAATAAAATAACTGGTTATTAAGAAGAGTTAAAATATAAAATAAAACCTGAATGAATACAGAAAGTGCAGAGGGTTCATGAAAAAGAAATTTTTGAAATTAAAGTTGAGTAAAATTTATTGGGTCTACCTATAAAGTTTTAAAAGCTGTAATATCAATTAGTATACTGTTACAAAGTTAAAATTTTGTTCTTTCTCTGTTAAAATAACAAAATTCCCCAAATCAGTGGTCTGTTTCAGCAAAAGCTCACAATATTTTTTTCTCCTGACTAATCAGTATACAAAAGAAAAAATCTCTTTTATCAAAATAGCTTCATATACTTTAATCATATCATTTCCTTGGCTGTTTAAGAAAAATAAATCTTATCACTTTTAAAAGAACATAATGTTCAAACCTGTCCTCTCGGAGTCAAATCCTGAAAAATATCCTTCATCTTGGAAAAGAAGTGAAACAATAGAATAGTTGAGTTCATTTGATATATTATAAGTTGAATGAAAAGTGTTTAAAAGTGTCATGAAATTAAGAGATTCTTTAACCCTCTGTTAATCAAAATTGTATCAGTAAAATGTTCATATGAGTACTTAAAAAGTGCATGGAATTCCTGAAAAACTAAGAATGTTCTGGCATAAAATTAGCTAAAGTTTAATGTTCTTAATCATGATTTTAATTATTTTTTTAAAATGGTATGTCACAGAAACAATCTCTCTGCCTGAAAATCAAAGGCAGATGTTTTAACTCATATTCATCTGATTCACATTAAAGTCTACCATGGAGTGATTTAATACCACTGCCATATGCAGCAACCCTAAATATTGTTGGTTTACTACAAAAAATTAATATCTACTTATATCACTATCACTTTGTTTTAGAACTTGCTAAGGCTTTCTTTCGTATCTCTTTAGGCACATCAAGCCAGCCTGCATTCACCTTCATGTGAGACGGCCAATGGTGAATTTTATAGTGTTTCCCCAAGGCTGTGTGCATAGCCCAACCATCTGTCCTGGCCTGGTGACAAAAGATCTGGCTGCGTGGAACAAACCTGAGGCTGCAATCTTATATTGTTATACTGATGATATTATGTTAACCAATAATTCTTTTTTTCAGAATTAAAAGAAGCCTTGGAGACAATAGTATCTTAAGAGCCTGCAATGGGCAAACAACTGGGACAAGCTACAAGGTCCTCGCTGCTCTGTCAAACTCTTAAGTATTGTTAAAGTATAATGTTTTCCGACACCACAAACTCCAAAACAATTAATGGCCTTTCTGGGGTTGTTGGGGTACTGAAAACCCTTCATTCCTCATTTACCTCAGATATTAAAATCATTGTTTGTGTTAATCAGGAAAGGTTGTGCATAGAAATGAGAAAACAAAAACCAGCGGGCTGCTTTTAAAAGGTAAAGAGGACAACAACACAGGCTCAAGTGGTAAAGGGGGTGGATCCTAACTTAACCTGTAAATTGGATATAACCAGTACCAATATTGGCTTTGGGTGGAGTTTGTGGCAGAGGCAACATTCTAAACAAATATCCCTTGGGTCATATTCATGATTGTAGGAAGGGGCCAAAGTACGATATAGTCCCTTAAGAAAGTAACTATGTGTAGCATACCACACCCTGTTGCAAGTAAAAGGCTTAACCCATTAGTGTACTGTCACTCTGAAAACTTCCAGCCCTATCCAGAAGTGGATTGCAGATACTAGAAACAAGGCAAGAAAAATGAACTATCATGAACCACCCTCTGCAAGAAAGAGATCTGTGTAAAAGCATCTGAAACGCTTTCCAGTAGCAACAGGTAACTGTCTTTCATGTCCCAGCATGCTCCTCTAACACCCTTCTCAGAACTGACAAAGCAGATACCCTCCTGAAGATCCAGAGCCATACCACTGAAACCCAAGAAGAAGCAGAGTAGCTCTACAGGAGAAATAAACAACATGACTACTGAACCCTATGGCAGCACTTCCAGCTGCCTGTTGCTCGCCAGCAGCTCATGAAGGTCACCCACAAATGTCCATCATGTTCACTCTGATGACTGCAACATTGGTCCCCTCCTGCTCTTGGAAGGGGCAAAGTATGCTAACACTGCTGCAAACACTGCAATGAAACTCTTAAAACCAAGGAACTCTATTTACCTATTAACTCATACAGTCTTAAACTATGAACCAGTGTTACAGTTTGATGTAATTATGGATTCCAAAAATCCATATTGAATCATGCTTGTAAACTGATCTGTTTATCTGGGCAGGATTGGGTTATGATTAGGGCACTGAGCCCCGCCCCTCAGTGGGTGTGGTCTCAAGTGTAAAAGGCAAGGCAAAAGACAGAGGGAGCAGATTTGAGAAGCAGCTTTTGAGAAGCAGTTCTGATGTTGGAGAGAATGCCCCAGGAGTAGAAAAGTGAGCCCTTTGCCTGATAGTCTACAGCTGACCTTGTGGAGGAAAGAGAGGAACTAAGCCTGGAGAGAAACGCAGCCCCGGGAAACCAAGAAGCCTGAACCCTGGCAAATGTCAGCAGCTGTCTTGCTCCAACACATGCCAATGGACTTTGGTGAGGGAAGAACTTATGCTTTGTGGCCTGATAACTGTAAGCATCTACCCCAAATAAATACCCTTTATAAAAACCAACCAATTATTGGTATATTTTGAAGGCACCCCTTTGGCTGACTAATACAGAATTTGGTACCGAGGAGTGGGGTGAGTGCTTTTGTAACTGCCAAAATGTTGGAACGGTTTTATAAATGGGTAAGGGGTATTTTGGGGGGGAATTATGAGATGGTTGATGGAAAAGGCCTAGATTGCTTTACAGAGACTGGTGATAGCAATATGGACCCTAAAGTTCTTTTTGATAAGGACTCATAAGGAAACAATTGTGAGATGGATGCTAAAGAGACTTTTTATGATGCCTTAGAAGTAAATGATGAAACTATTATTGGAAACTGGAGGAAAGGTGATCCATATTTTAAAGTTGCAGAAAACTTAGCAAGATAAACTCCTGGTGTTATATGGAAGACAGAATTTGAAAATGGCAAACCTGAGCATTTAGCTCAAGTACTTTCCAAAGTAAACCTGGAGAATGTGGCTTGGCTTCTCTTTGCAGCTTATAGCAAAATACTAGATGAGCAAAATACACTAAGGACTGAACTTCTGGACACAAAGAAAACAGAAACTGATTCCAAGTTTCTGGATATCCAGTTTCCAGATGAAAGTACCCCATGTGAAGACTTAACTAAACATGGAATTTGTAAATCAGAATTGAAGATGCAGTTATCTAGTAAAGACTTGTGGAAAGTCTTACTGTCTGATGGCTTGGACCCCTGCTTCCTGCATGCTAAACCAACAAAGTTTTTGAGAGCGCTGTATGAACAAAACCACTGTTCACTTGGACTAAAAAGGACGTGGAAAGGAGACATTGAAGGAGAAACAGCTTTAAGGAGAAAACCATGGAATCTGAGATCTGGAATTAAGACATTGCCTTGGGCCAAGAGACGAGCCCCACCCATGTGTCCAGAGAGGGTGAGTTTGCCTGAGCAGCTGAAGAGGGTGGATGTCCCCACCCAATATTCTGGGAGAGTTTTGCCTCCCGAGGGTGCAGAGAGGGTGAGTTTGCCCCAGAAGTTGAAGAGGGTGGTTGTTCCCACCCAATGTTTGGGAAGAGTCTTGCTGCCCCAGGGTACAGGGAGGGTGGAGCATAGCCATCAAAGATTAGGGCAGTTAAGGTCAGTACCCCATAGGTCTGAGAGGGGTGCTCCTGTCCCCCATAGAATAGAGAAGGCCAGATGGTCAACTCATTGTTCTGAGAGGTTTGAGCCTGTGTGCCAAAGGTTAGCGAAGGCCAGGTGGTCAACTCGTTGCTCTGAGAGAAGTGAGCCTGTATGCCAAAGGTTAGGGGGAATGTTGTCTTCACTTCACTGTACTACGGGTGTGGATATCACCCCCACACTCTTGGAGGATGAGGTCTGGAGCTTGATCGACACCCAGATGTTTTATGAGGGTGGAACCAAGAAAGTGGCTGTTGGGCAAGACTGTGGAAAGGGTAGGTTCCCATGTGGTCCCAAGGAGAAGAAACCATCGTCTTAAGAATGGCTCTCAGACTTTGAAATTAAATGGAGGATGCCCTGCAGATTTACTGAACTGTAGAGGATCCATGACTCATATTTAACATTCCAATTTCTCCTTATGATAATGAAAATGTGTATCCTTTGTCTTTCCATTTGTGTATTGGAAGCAGTAAAATTGTTTTGTAAGTTTCAGAGTTCTACAGCTAGAAGGGAGTTTGCCTGAAGACAAACTGTATTTCTTTGAACTGATTATGATATGATTTTGCACTTGTAATTGTTACTGATTTAAGGTTTTTTGAATATTGTAATGTATTTTTGGAATTCAGAGGGTGGAGTGTTACAGTCTGAAGTAATCATGAATTCCAAAAATTCATATTGAATCATGCTTGTAAACTGATCTGTTTATCTGGGCAGGATTGGGTTATGATTAGGGCATTGAGCCCTGCCCCTCAGTGGGTGTGGTCTCAAGTGTAAAAGGCAAGGCAAAAGACAGAGGGAGCAGATTTGAGAAGCAGCTTTTGAGAAGCAGTTCTGATGTTGGAGAGAATGCCCCAGGAGTAGAAAAGTGAGCCCTTTGCCTGATAGTCTACAGCTGACCTTGTGGAGGAAACAAGAGGAACTAGGCCCAAGAGAAACGCAGCCCCGGGAAACCAAGAAGCCTGAACCCTGGCTCAGCAGCTGTCTTGCTCCAACACGTGCCAATGGACTTTGGTGAGGGAAGAACTTATGCTTTGTGGCCTGATAACTGTTAACATCTACCCCAAATAAATACCATCTATAAAAAACCAACCAATTATTGGTGTATTTTGAAGGCACCCCTTTGGCTTACTAATACAACAAGTATATTGTTTGAACTTTTTATTTAAAAACATGAATTTCCTTTTAATGAAACAGATAAAAGGCATGATCCTTACAACAATGGACTAAGTTTAATTCAGTGCTGTGAACTATAGCCACAGCTCCAGTTAGAATGCTAACAGCAAGACCAAGAGAGGCACTGAAGTTACAAATTAAATTGCCAGCCACTCCACAGCCCAAAAAGGGGAAGTAACAATAATTTGTTGTTTCCTATGCCTCAAACTATACAAACTGGGAGAAAATAAAATAATTTTAACCATAGGCATATGCAACCCAACTGGTTGGGAATCTTAAATCCATAAAAAATAAAAAATCACTCAAAAACACTGCTATGAAACCACAGTTAATAATCAAAAGTCTCCTATTCCTGCTAAAACTCTATGTGTGTAAACCCACCAAATTACATAATTTCACTGTCAACCATTAATGTTCAATGTTGAATATATAATATTATTATTCCTTCTCCTCAGACTCCTAGAGGCGATAACCTCAGAGTCCACCCTGAATTTCATGGTTAATTCCTAACCTTACCACAATTATAACCCTCATTCTCCTCATATCAGAAGGTGCATACATCTTCCATGCAATAACACAATTTATCCAAACAGCCATTCAAAGTGTCACCCATGATCATGTAGATGATCTTCTCCTGCTGCAAAAAATACAGAGCCAGCTGCCAAGCCAGAGGCCACAATATCTCAATGCCAAAAGGGGGACAATAACTGAATCCCACAACACCTCATAACAGCAGGAAGCGGCCAGGCAAATGACACCCACCTTCTTGCTCTCCCTCTCCACCCAACCATATCAAAAAGAGTTGGGAATGTTAGCCCCATTTGGCAAAATAACCCCCTGTGACCCCAATCAGTGCTGGCAGGTTTCCGCTGCACCGATAACAGATGACATAAAACCCCCACCCCTGCCCCTAATCCAATAGGATGTACTAATCTCACAACGAAACATGAGATTATCGCAAAATTTTTAAACATCCTGTTTGACATTCCAACACATCCATCTCCCCATCCCCAAGACCTCCTCCTAAAAAGGTAAGTCAGTAATCTTTTACCCCATATCTGTGTGCCACATCTACATGCCCCTTCTGTAAACCCACCCAGTTACACCAGCTCAAAAGAAGCCATCCCAAACCGGGGGGGAGGGGGGGCGGCGCGGGGGAGGGCTGAAGTCTCACTTCAGGTCCACACCATGCCGGTGATCTAATAAACTTCTCTGCTTGAATTTTGGTCTGTCTCTGAACCTCATTGGACCTGGACTAACAGAAGACAGATTCCAAAGTGTTAGAAGAAAGGGGTTAAAATAATTACATCTGTTCTAAAAAATTCTTGATTACATACATTAAAAATAAATCCAAGAAATGTAAGCATAGTCTAACCTATTTTATAGGATTCTACAGTTGGTAACCTGTGTGCTACCCAAGTTTCACAGAAAGTGGCCAATTTTCAATATCTTCCCAAGGTTTTGGTATCCGGGAAGAGAAAAATGCATATCTAATATCACTTCTCTGATTCCTGACTCTAGGAGATCCTCTCTCAACATTAAAAACTTGCCAACCAAAATAGACACTACCCCAAATAGCGGAGCTCCTGAGGGGTCTGGAGACATCCAGATACTATAATCAGGGCAGGTAGCTCAGGAATTTTGTGCCTTGCCTATGGGCCCTATTTTGGAATTTATGCTCCCCAGTGTGACAGAGTTCAGAGTTGGACTCAGTTGTGGTTTTCCTACACATGGCTCTACTGTCCCCTCTATTTAAACCTATAATTAGTACTCTAGTTGCTAAGTGTATGTCCAAGAGACTTAAACCTTTGTGCTGTCCATGTGTCAGCTGGGCCCTGAATCTCAACTAAGTTGTAACACCTACTCTCCAGTTCATTGGACTCACCAAGAAAAATTAACAAGGAGGAAATGATGGACAACCACCATACCAAGGAACTGAGAGAGCTTACGACTTCAAGCAAGAGAATCCCATCCATCAGCCATGTGGGATTGAAGCCCCCTTTCAATTAGAGGTGGAGTGAGCATTACCATCCCAGAAACCTCAGGATTGGGGAATAAACTATGGACTAAAGTAGACTTACTGGTATTCTTCTATAGACTTATTGTGATTCTACCAATGAAAGAAAATACATCATTGATATGGAGGCAGTGGCCATGGAGGCTCTGAGGACAGGGAGAGGGAAAAATAGGTGTAATATGGGGTCATTTTGGGGACTTGGGAATCATCCTGAATGACATTGCAATGACAGATACAGGCCATTATATATCCTACCATAACCTACAGAATTTTGTGGGAGAGAGTATAAACTACAAGGTAAACTATAATTCATGCTTAGTGGCAATGCTCCAAAATGTGTTCATCAATTTCAATGAATGTACCACACTAATGAAGGATGTTATTAATGTAGGAAAATGTGGGAGTTGTGGGGAGCGGGACATATGGGAATCACCTACATTTTTTGTTTTGTAACATTTATGCAATCTAAGTATCCTTTTAAAAAAAATAAAAATAAAAATATATACTAAAAAAAGAATTTTATTAAATTTATTTCATGAACTTGAGAGCCACTGAGTGTACACTTTGGATAGATTATATAAGGCATGGAACTGTATAACACAGTTAACCATGTGCTGGAAGATGAACTGTGGCTAACAGTATAAATATGAGAATGTTCTCTCATGAACTATAACAATTGTACACTAATACATGGTGTTAATAATGGGGCGATATGTAAAAACATACCAAATATAAGCTATGGACCAAAGTTAGTGGTAATACTTTGATGTTGTTCTTTCTTAATATGTAACAAATGTTCCATAAAACTGTAAGGTGTTGGTGGAGGGGTAATGTATGGGAACTGCACAATATGCATAATTGTTTTGTAAGCTCACAACTTCTCTAATAAAAAATATATATTAAAAATGTTTTTTAAAAAATCTTAGCTCCATGACATTGCCTCCAGGAAATATCCATTAATTTACCTTAATGCTTATTTAAGTAATGTTTCTATTTAACCAATGACAAGTCATAATTTATATATTATACAACTAAACCTAGTTGTTAATTTTTTTTTAATTCCAGAGTAAAAAAAACATAAAACCAAAAAGATTAAACCTTGTTTAATTAAAAACACTTTTACCTGAATGTCAGGCTTCTGTAACTTAATTGCTTGAACCAATTGCCTTCTGGGGTTTACATACCCCACAAATTTTGTTTTTATCGCTTAAATAATAGATTAATGGTCAGGCAGAACCACAAACAGTACTATGGCTGTCAGAGAAGCAACTGCACAAGTACCACAGGAGACCTAGCTGTGCGATTTCAAAACCTTTACTCAAGGGGAAAAGATCAGAAGCATAACAACATTGCATTCGGTTTGAGCAAGGCAACGGATATGGAGATAGGTTCGTGTGATTTGAAAAGAAGCATTAGTGGTTCAGTACAATAGGAGTTTGTTTCCATGATGGAACCATTAAGCTTTGAAATGACAGATTGTTCAATTCCTTCAAGATTCTGAATTCATTCACACTTTTTGTCACTGTTATATAATGCATGTTTCTGAAGTAAACCAATCACATTGTCTCTCTCCTGTGAATTTCAGTATAGTACATATGACACTCATCCCTTTATTCTAGCTATTACGCATGTCTTAAATTCACAGTAAAATCATAACCTCCTAAACGATAGGGGCATTTTGTCAGCTCGTTGTGGGCCCTACAATACTTAAAGCAATGTCTGAACAGTTTGGGCCTCCTATAAATATTTATCGAATAATAGAGCTCTGCAACAGCTTGGGGACAGTAGCATTAAAAAGGTAATATTAGTCTGTTTCTGGGCTCAGTCCTCTAATAAATGCACTTGACCTGAGATACATATCTTTTCTAATGGGTGGTTGGTATATAAAAAAGTAAAGTAACAGGAAATTTTAAAAAAATTAACACTATAAAACTGCAAAATACTTGCATTACTTTTATAGAGAATTTTAAAAAATCACTGTTTATCCACTGGACAGTTTTACAATATTGATAAAATTGTTTAGCTTTGATCAGGTTTTCCAGTCTCTGGTAGAAGTTTAAAAAACAGCATTTAAGAAGAATATGGCTAGAGTGACTGCTTTCGCATGTATAAATGCTGCAGTCTTCCCCAAAATAAATTCTTAGAAATCTCACCACTATATGCAGGACTTACAGAGCAAATACTGATGAAAGTTTGTTTCTCTAAAGTCAAAATCAATATTTTCTGTGATTTATGAAAGATAATTTCAAAACTAAGGGTGAAAGAGCAATATATAGAAGTATGCATGCTTTTGTATTATATCCTAATGTTACAAACTATTATTTAGTGAGAAGTCTTATTTTATTTTTAATTTCATAACTTATTTTGCATGAAGGCAGTTGTATGTCATTAACTAAGAGGCTACTGACCAATGTATCCTTTATAACACATTTAAGGAGTCGATGGCATTTTTTTTCAAGAAAGGGACTTTTTCTAAGAAAGGAGAAGTTTCAAAGGATCTTTTATTCCCTACTCATTTGGGGAATGTGGACATTGTATTCATCTCTACAAAAACATCTTATGATCCCCTGTAAAGAATATACATATAATAGGCACTTAACTATTTGTGAATGAAAGAATGGCTAATAAAGGTTTATAATGCTCCTTAAACATCAACACTAGGTTAAATTAAGTTCACTGTGCTCTGTATAATAAGATCCTGGAGCAGTAAATGCAGTTTAGAAAGATTCCAATAAGAAAGATTAATAATTAAATTGTTTTGCCACCATTAAGAGGGTGAACAATCAAATAGGCTGGGAGAAGAAATTCACAACCTGAATTCATAATTTAGAATCTACATTTATGCTTGTGTTTTGGTAGAAGAGGTGTGATCATTTTTCTTGGATTTTTATCTAGAAGCGGAATTGTTAGGTCATAGGGAAGATACATCTAACTTTAGTAGATACTGTCAAAGAGTTTTTCAAAGTGGTGTACCAATCACACTCCCAGCAGCAATGTGGGTCCAGGTAATTCATGTCCTCACCAACATTTGGTATTATTAAACCCACGGATGTATAATGCTATCTTTTTGGGTTTTAATTTGAATTGCCCTGATGACTAATAATGTTGAACAGCTTTTCATATACTCACATACTCACTGGCCATTTGGATATCCTCCTCTGTGAAATGATTGTCCAACACTTTAATCTCTGTTTTAAAAATAATTCTGGATCCAAAATTTCCCCAAAAACAAAGCTCCCCCCAAAAATACAAATAAAAATAATAATAAAATAATAAATAAAAAATAAAATACAAAAATAAAAATAAAAATTTAAAAATAAAAAATAAAGTAAAATTGAAAAATAAAATTTCAAATGTCTTTCATCACCATAAGATCTGTTTTCTTTTATGTACAGTGACAATTTCTTCCCTATGTTCCCCCAGTGTCTTTTTTTGTGTGTGTTATCTTTAAGGAAGTTTTAGGTTATAGAAAAATCACATAGAAAATATAGAGGATTCCTAGAGGTCACAGTTATGCACATCTCAGCAGGATCTCATTGACTGCCACAGTAAACAGTGCCTCAAACAGTGGAGCTCCTGAGGGCTCTAGAGATACTGACACTATAGGAAGGGCAGACAGTCCCAGGAATTCAGCACCCTGTCAGTGGGCCTTACCTTAGAATATATGTTTCCCAATGTAATAGAGTAAGACTCATTCATAATTTCCCTCCACATGGTTCTTCTGCCCCTTTTATTTGAACCTATAATTACATATACTTGTTAAATATTTATAATATATGTCCCAGAGACTTAAATCTTTGGTATGTTCATATGCCGGTTGAGCCCTGAATTTTAGCAGAATTGCAACAACTACCCTCCAGTTCATTGGACTTACCTAGGATAACTAACAAAAGGATGATGATGTACAACCACCATTTTAGGCAGCAAAGAGTATCGGCACCTGCAAGCAAGATAGTTCCATCCATCCACCCCATGGGATCTAAGCCCCCTGTCAATCAGAGGCAGGGTGGGCATCACCATCACAGAATCTTCAGGATTGGGGAATGAACAGCCTAAGGGGGAAATACAACTACGGACTAAAGTAGGCTTATAACTCTAGCAAAGGAAGAACTTGTATCACTGATATGAAGGCAGGGGCCAGCAGAAGTCCTGAGGGAGGGAGAGGGAAGAATAGGTATAACGTGGGTCATTTTTTTGGACATTGGAATTGTCCAGCATGACATTGCAATGCCAGATACAGGCCAT